>JABMBV010004399.1:0-10861 GCA_018906735.1 Mesochorus sp. PSUC_FEM 10030011 | reverse complement strand
ATTATATTAATGTATTATCCTTTTTTTCTATTATTATATTAATTATTTATTTTTTCAATAATATGGCTTAATTTTGCGAAACTGTTTTGCCATTACCGATAGTCCAAAAGATTGTCCTGAAATTTTTTTGTACCTTATTGATAATTATACTAAAGTATTTGTAAACTTTGAAGAAGCTTCATCGACTCAAAAAACAAAATATTTTATACTATATTATTAAATATCGCAATTTTCCAAAATCTCCCACAAGTTAAATAATACAAGTTATTATTTTCAAAACTAAATATTTTTTATATAATGTTCGAGAACATTCATATAAATTTTCAATAAATTATTTTGAAAAAAATTTAATCTGATGATTATGATAATAACGATAGGATAACCTTAAGGAGATTTACACGTTTCTCACGTCATTTTTAACGATAAATATCTTGAGTGCTATGTGATAAAACCTCTTCAACTTTTTTACACGTTATAAAATACTGTTCAACAAAATTGACACAGGTTTTTTTATTAAATAAATGTGGAAAATCCAAATCGGGTAAAATTTACGTATGCTTTAGTATCTGAATTTTACCTTACGAATGCATCGCGTGACCGTCGCGGCGATAATGTTTTCGGAAGTGCCTCTGCCGACCTGAAGCCAGTGCAATTTGACACCGACATCGACAACGGGGCATCCGAGTTTGGGTCCGTTGGTGAGAGCGAGCTTGACCCCCTTTTTAACGGCGTTCATAGTTTTTGGGTGTATAGCGGCGATGTTTGAGGCGCTGTCTTGTGTATGGTCAAAGAGTAGGAGTTCTTTGTCGCGATGATTGATGATGAGGGAGAGGGTGACATTGACGGTGTGATTCATGTTGCCGATTTTGTGATGAGACTCGAGGGTGTCTTTGACGCTGACGCGAACGGTTTCCTTGTAAGCGATCTGGAGAGGGCCAAGATCAACGTCGATCTTGTATTCGCTCCGTATTCTCTCTTTGATTATATCGATGTGCAGTTCCCCCATGCCAGCCAGTACGGTTTGTCCGGTTTCCACGTTCTGCGTTACTCTCAGACTGGGGTCTTCGCGCTCGAGTTCGGCCAGTGCAGTATCGAGCGGGGCTTGGTACGAGAGGGAGGGTGGTTCGATGGAACAGAAGAAGACGGGATCCGGGACGCTGGCGCACATCGACAGACTCGCGGTAGCCTTCTTCTTCTTCATATTTTGAAAGAGTTTTTGGGCCCTCGCGGCGACGGAGGCACTGCTGGTGATAACGTCGCCGGTGACGGTGTATTTCAGGCCCGCGAGGGCGCCGATGTTTCCGGTCGTTACTTCCGATATTTCCTTGTAATCGTCCGCGTACGCGGCGTAAAGACGACCGACCTGTTCGTTCTTTTCCCTCTCGATGTTGTAGACCTTGTGACCCTTGGTCAAGCGGCCCGTGTAGACCCTGAAGAAGGTCACGGGGCCTCGCTGCTTGTCGTGAATGATCTTGAACGCTCGCGCTGAAAAGTTATCCTCGAAGCAGCGATACTCTTCCAGGCGAGGATTTTGGTCGGGCGAAGGGAGGTACAGGATCACGCTGTCCATCAGTGACTGGACCCCGATGTTCTTGTAAGAGCTCCCCAGCAGCACGGGCACGCCTTTCCTCGCTATTGTGCAGCGGCGCAGAGACTCCGACAGCAACTGGCCCGTTATCTTGTCCAGAGACTCCTGCTCGATTATCGTGTTAGCCAGGATATCATCCAACCCGGACAACCTGTCCGCCAGACAAGAGCGCCGCTCGTTGGCTTCCTCCCATAGAAGCCCGTCGTCCGCCTCGGACAATTTGACCTTCGTCAGAGTCTTGCCGTGATCCGACTTGTTGAACGTGATCTTCTCCATCATCAAGAGATCGACCAGGCCAACCAGCGTCCCGTTTTCTCTCAAGGGCGACTGTATCGGCAGCGCCGCACAGCCGAACTTCGCCTCAACGGAATTCACACTGGACTCGAAGTTACCATCCCCTCTGTCCATCTTGTTGACGTAAACCAACCTCGGTATTTCGTAACGATCCGCTTGCCGCCAGACTGTACATGTCTGAGCCTCCACCCCGGCTGAGCCGTCCAACACTACTACCGCTCCATCCAAAACGCCCAGGGTCTGCTCCACCCCCATTGTAAAATCTATGTGACCTGGCGTGTCTATGAGATTGAAGCTGTAATTTTTCCAAGGAAACGTTACCGCCGCCGATGTTATCGTTATCCCTCGTTGACGCTCCTGCTCCATGTAATCCGTCACTGTGTTACCGTGATGAACCTCTCCAGGATTGCATATACTCCCGGAGTAGTACAACATCCTCTCGGTCGTTGTCGTTTTTCCTGTCATTATTGGAAAACTTAATGATCGTTAAATGTACTATTTTTATTAAAAATCGAAGCAAAACTTACCGGCATCGATATGTGCCATTATTCCTATATTTCTTATCCTCGAGATGTCGCATTTTTTACTATTTTCAATCGGTTTCGGTGCACTTGCTGCCTCGGACAGATTTCTCTTACAAATTCGACACCAGGAACTTCGCACCAGATTACGACTCAACATTGTATTTTTATTTATTTTATTGCGATTTATTTCAATTGTTTACAATTTTATCAAATTCGGTGATTTCATCGTCGATTAACAATTTATTTCAATAAATTCTGACCGGTGTATCTTCTTCTTAATCGATCCATTATTGTTTACAAATGGAAAATTATTGGTTAAGGAGGATCGGATAAGGAGGAATTGATCTAAAACTTCAGTTAGAATGATAAAATATCTTCAAATTGCTAATATTTAATTAATTAGTATATTACACAGCTTCATAAAAAATATTTGAACCATTTCGATTCTGCTAAATTTTTATTATTAATAAAAAAAGTGATGAAAATTTCATCAGTTTACTGAGCAGCTATATTAGAAAACTTGCCAATACTGCAAAATATGACGGGAGTGGAAAGCGCGCGAAACGCTGTGCCTTTCAAATAAAAAGAAATGAAAACAACTGTTTTTTAAATTAGTTAAGTTTATATTTCAATAGACATACTCATAAATCATATATTTTCCTGAGGAATAGTATTTTAGAAGAAAAAAAAGGTAATTAAAATGTTTTTTTGATTTAATTTTTGTTGTTCATATGAACTCGGCATGACCTAAGGATGATAAATATTCGATTTTACCAACCGATTTCTTACCAATATTTATAAAAATAAGTTATGCCATGCGGCCATAATCAACCATTATTTTTCAATTGGTTTGAAAAATAATGAATTGCTTTAAAATTTTCCTTTTAAAAAACGTTCTAAAAAAAAATGTATTCAAAATTGCCGCGCTTTGCGCTTTAAAATCAAGGTTATGGCCGCGGTGCGCATCTTTGTGTAGAGCTGCCTTATATCGTAGAGTCGTGGAATAACCGAAAATTATTAAAATAATTCATTATTCATCCCCCACTATAATCTATTTTTCAAAAATATCGAAAAAAATGTGTTATTTCCATTCGACATTATCGCGCTTTCCCATCCCCCTTCCCCGAGTCACAGTACGCATGTGCAGCATCCTACGATAATACACATTTTAATCCAATGATCACGTCGCGTGGCGCAAACAAAGTACTACAAAAAGCACGTAATCAAGATGGACGCCAGACGTCTCGAAGCCAAGGTGCTGTGACGTCGACAGACTCGCTGGCGATACATCGTGCAAACTTCAAAGATAGAAGATAAACGGGGGAGACAAAGAGAAACGTCGTCGTCGGACAGATTTGGGGTCGAGATCTATATTCGCACACCGAGGAGAGAAGGAAGCGAAGCAGTTTTTCTTTGGGCTGTAACAAAAACAACGCAAACACGACAAGCACCGATCGTCGTTGTCGTCGTCGTCGTCCCCCTCCTCACTCTTGTTTTTTTTCCTCGTGTGACCCGTAACGAAAAAAAAAAGGCAGTGCGCCGTTATTTCATGAAAGTCCCATGCCCGTCATCGGACAAACGACGTAGCGAACTACGAGCTTCTCATTCAACACACACACAAACACACGTACACACTGCACCCCCATATAAACACACATACACACACACACACACATTCTCGCTGACCTTTTGGACGAATCTTGCGAGAAAATCTACTACGGGAACAAAAAAAAAGTAATTCGAAAAGCCAATAAGTCGCATCTGTATATAAAGTTTATATAAACTACAAGTATAAGTAACAGCGTAGAAAACAAAAAGCAGTCGCAGCCAGAGCACGAACAGGAAGGACCGTCGTGAGCCAAAGTGAAGATGGCCGTCTACCACAGATCAGCCCGTTCGAATCGTGCCGTAACAACAGTTTTTTTCGATCTGGACAACACCCTCATCGAGACGCGAAAGGGCGACAGTTTGGCGTGCAGAAAGGTATAAAAAAAATTACATACAATACATAACAATAAAATTTCCCCCCCTCCGTTTCATTATCTTTTCTTTTTTTCTTTGTCTTCATGGTTTTATTGTTTTCAATATTATATATTAATTCGATGTGAATGTGAAAGCTGCGCGGCATTTTAAATGTCACCCTTCATAAAACGTGTCACGAGAATTTCATTGTCGGAAAAAAAAACAGAGAAAAACGCTTTTAGGGCTAACAATCTTGTAAACTAAAGGATTCGTTCATTCATGGACGGACACCTTGAACCGCGAGAGATAGAAAACTCGAAGGGCGCACGAGGTCACGCGTGTCAGCAGACGACGCGAACGAAAAGAGCGCGCCCCCTACTATCTTCTATTTTTATTGCGGTTTTTTTCCTACTGTCGTTCGAGTCGAGTGCAATTCTTCGTGTTAAAAAGATAATAATTTTTCGTTTTCTCGTTCGTTATTCTTACATACGATTATATCGTGCGCACTCGAATTCCCCGCTGACGAAAAATGTCATTCTTGCACAATGTGTCGAGTGTTCTTGAAACATCGCGCGCTCATTTTCTCCCCCCCCTCCCTTCTCTTTCTCTCCGCGCTCTCTTTCTACATCTTTCTACATCTTTCTATCTTTTTTAATCTCGCACTTATCCGAAAATTTCTTTCAAATTAATTTGTAATATAATTAACATGCACGCGTTCGTTAAACGCTCGGTTGCTCCTAACATTTGACAATAAAAGTGCAACGTGAAATTTTATTGAGTCAGCCGAGCTCTCGAGGGCTTTTTCGTCGTTGTCGTCGTCGTCGTCGTCTCTTTCGTCGGCTCGATGTACCCATACCTCTGCTGGAAATAGAAAGTTCGTATGTAACACGAGACGTTTCCCGATATAGCGCTATCACACTAATTCCCTCCCTCGACTATTTTCGGAGACAGAGCGCGCGCGTTGCCGCAACGACGCTTACCAACCGAGAGAGAAAGATAATCGTCGAGGCGCTCAGCGGGTTATTTGCACGAATTGTTGTTTTCTTTACTTTCTTTTCTCTCGTTTATTCTTCTTTTCCAATGCACAAAAGTTTTTGTTTTCCATTCCGAATAAGCGATTCGGAAAAACTTTGGTTCGCGGCCCAAGGATACGGTAGTTAAAAACTTGCGCGAATAGAGTGGGGGAGGAAGAGAGAGAGAGAGAGAAATAAAAATATACTATTGCTGCTGGCGTGTGGGAGAGGTTATTTTCGGAGCGAGAGTTTGTTTCGACTTCAAACGGACGTAAAAATTGTATTTTCGATCATCCTCCCCCGTTTCACGCCGAGAAATCACTTTTCGAGTTTGTTTCTTTCTTCGTGCGTGAACCCCCCACGTGTCGAAGATATTTCGTCGAGGAAAAAAAAAAAAAAACATTCAGCTTAGACTCTGTTTTTAGCCGGTACAATTTTTCGCCCCCTCCTCTCAAACACATTTTCACGTTGATCCTCGTGCCTCGCCTTAGATTTGGCAACGTCGTGGAGAAAATATCTATTTTGGTCGACTCTGAAAGAGAGCGAGCGTGTCAAAGGGCAAGGCTACCGAGAGAGAGAGGGAGAGAGCCAGTCTCCGGAGAAGCTTCTTCGAAAGCAGTTGGTTTGCCTCAGCCTTGTGCAAAGGTTCTCCATCCGGATTGCCCTCCAGATATTCTCTAACGAAGGGAGCTGCTTCCCCGACGTTTCGAGTTTCTTAGAAAATAACTTTTTGTTGTTTTTGTTGTTCGTGCTGCGCAATTGTTAATCTTCCACGGAAGATCATCGATCAAGATGAGCATACCGGAGGGTGTGAAAAAATGTGTTTCCATACTGAAGGTGGTTGACAGCGATTCGGAAAAATTCGCAGCGCTCTTTATGGTGACAAAACTTGTTGACGCTAAAGATTGCGGTCCAGCTGCCAAGAAGATGCTGTTCGAGGCCATCGGCGCAAAGTTCCTGCGGAAACTTTTGTCCAGCGACGATGTGCCGGTTGATTGTCCGCCGCAGGTTTACAAATCAGTGGCACTTTCGGTGCTGTCTTCGTTCTGCGGCGAGCCCGAGCTCGCCGCTCATCCCGACATGATAAGCCACGTACCGGCGCTCCTCAAAATTGTCTCGCAAACCGAGGAAGACGCGCCGGACGATACGCTGATCATAGTCTCCGAGGCTTACCAGTGTCTGCAGAACATTGCTCAATATCCAGCGGGCCAGAGGGCCCTTGTGGAACAGGGAGCGATACAAACAATGTGTGAAATTTACGCAGAGAAGAGTTTCCAGACGGATGAGGCGCTGAACATCCTCGTTACCTTGACCAGCAAACTGGGGCCCAAGGCGTGGGACCCAACAAACACCGCGCCCTTTCACACGATCGTTAACAAGATCGCGCTTGACTTCGAGACCGATCATTCCGAGAGGAAATTCGAGTTGTGCACCATTCTCCAGGCCCTCGTCTCGTCGTGCAGGAAAGACGCGATTTCAGAGACCTCGGCCCCGGAATCGTGGCCACTGAGCATCTATAAAGGCCTCAACGACATATTGGGCTCGAAAATTGGGAAAAACCAACGCGACCCAGCTCTCAAACTCACCTCGGCTATGCTCGATTGTTTGGGGGTCGAGTGGGCAATGTCCGACGAGGAAAAGCCTAAAACGTTCTTCCTATTGCTGATACAGCTCGCCTCGATAGAGGTCAGGATGCAGCTGGAGGGCAAACAGCTGAAGAGCGTCGTCGCGAATGCCGAGCTGGTAACAGCCTGCTTTATAATACTCGAGATATCCCTGAATTTCATCATCACCGACCAGCTCGATCTCGAGCAGAAGGAAAAACAGTCGTTGTACACCGCCCTGAAGGGCGCCTTCGCCGCCGTTATCGGCCTCCTGCTGGCCGTCTCGAAAATGAAAGAGCTCACCGACGTCGCCGAAAAAGTATTCGTGTGCGCCATGGTGCGCGTGGTATCCGCGTGGCTGGCTCAGGAAACATCGGCCATGAGACCCCAGGTCTATTCCGTGCTCCCTTACATACTTACTGTCGCAAATGACACGTTTTACGCGTATAGAAATCGTAAATTAGCCGAAAAAGCGAGATTGGGCGCACGCGCCGCCGAGGACGATTCCTCGATGGACACTATCGTCAATGATCCTCTCAGCGAAGTGGACGTGCTGAGAGTGATGCTTCCGGCTCTTTGCCATCTTGCCGTCGAGGAGGAAGGTCGAAAAATTCTGCTCAAGCACAAACAGGACCAAATATTGTTCGAGTGTCTGTCTTATCACTGGACCATCGTGCATTACAAAAAACCGCCGGTGCCCCGAGCCGACAGACTCAAGGCCATAAAGGAACCGGAAAAGGAACTCGAGCCCCACGTTCTCAGCGAAATGAGTGACTCGAGAGCCGCGATGGTCTCTATATGCAACGTCCTCATGAACATAACCGTCCTCGAGGCCAAGCTCATCGAGGAATCCCTGACCTTCATCAACCTCCTGAAATTTATATTTACAAACTTACCGGAACTCAAACAGACACCGGAGAACTTGGTGCTTCACGGACACATGGCCATCTTGGGAATGCTCCTGCTCAAACAGCAAGCCAAACTCGTCAAGAAGAACGATTTCTCCATATGTCGCTACATTCAAGCCACCATCAGGTTCCTCTGGGACGCTTACAACGTCGACGAGGGAAATCAACGGCCCGAACTCGTCGTGTCGATGTCCTACAAGGAACATTGGATGGAAATAAAGGAACTCTGGTTCCTCGGCATGCAGACGATGGCCGGTGTTCTACAACTCATACCCTGGATCACCGAGTTCGCGATCGAGTCTGGCTGGGCCCAAGGCATCATCGAGACCCTCAACAAAGTCGAAAAGGGCTTGCTACCGGCCGATGTCAAGTCGGCTTACGAAGATTTACTCTGCCATCTCGTCAAAGCCGACCCCAGCGTCGCGGCGGTACTGAAAAAAGCGGGTGCACTCGCCGTCTGTAGGAAACATCACATAATGGAATTGGGAAAATGTCTTTTCGGCGATTAATTCAACGATCCAAATGTTCACGAATTTTTTTCTTTTTCTTTCATCTTCATCGAGTCTGTACGATATATTTTTCATGTTGTTCATTGTAAATGCGAATTCGTTGATTGAAGAGTTCTCTTTTTTTTTGTAATTCAAATAATTCATCCGCGTTACGGCAGCTGGAAGATTTGTATTGTAAAAACAAGTAAAAAAAAGGAGATATCAATTTTTAATAGGACATTTTTTTATAATTTGAAACGTTTTCTTTTTGTTTGTTTGCAATACAATAGTTTTCGATGATTCGTAGTCTCAAGCGTCACTACTGTGAACGTCTATATACAACAAAATCGGGATATACGCATATATGTATTTCTGCATAGATCGTTCTATGAATTACGATGACTCACGATGAATCGAGTGTACCAAAAATAAGCGGATTGCGAATAAAATCGTCAATGGTCATAGCGTGCACGGAAACAGCTGCGAAATGTTTATTCTGCACGCATCTCAGTGACTATCATCACACCTTCGAATAATCACACGTGCCAAATGTTATATTTTGTAAAATAATTATAATAATGTAATGCGACGATGTTTGGCTTTTTGACAAGTTTGACACGTGTCGTGGCTCTTCTTGCACCGGAAAAATAGAAATGGAAGAAGAAAAATCACTGAAGCATACGTGACAAATTATTAATGGATTAAAAAAAAAATGGATACATTTCATTCTGGTCTTTTTCGATAAATAAATTTTTATTTTTTACGTATTAGCGATGTTACGGAATCGTAAGAGAAGATGGCTCTTTCGTTTGAATGTTGATACTGTTGTGGCTTTATTATTAAGACATTTGTAATATTGGATAAACTTTACATTAAACGAAATTAGTTTTTATACTCACGCCGTTTGTCAATTTATTTATTCGTTATATGTATATAAATACATACATGGTGTGTATATATATACGTATATAAAAAGAAACAATGTGTTGCCTAATTAGTCACCTAATTTCTCCGACAGATAACTGTTTCTTTTTGTTTTTTTAACATTTGGAAAATACGATTTAAGGTCTGTTGTTGGCACAGCTGATTTTGTTGTGATTACAGCAGTGTCCGTGGGTGCAACTTCGAGTGTCCAATAATCGGCTCGAGTACTATTTGAATGAATCAATGCATTTTATAGGTAATCATTAAATATGAATTAAGCGTCCTAATTACTCGCCTATCTCGTGTCCGCAAAAAAAAAATACCTTGAACCCCAGGTCCATCCGTGAACATCCATTTCTGTTGCCAAATATTTTGAAAATAATTGAGACGGATAAGAATCCCAACCGGCTTTGTTAAATTCGATTTTGAGAGGCAGCAAATGTGCCGAAGAGCATTTTAACGAACAATCGTTAAAAATTGTACCGTAATTTGTTCGGCCGGATTGTGATTTTTTTCGGCTCGATCCTCCTCAATATGTAGACCGTCCCATATCATACAAATATGTTCATTAATTTTTTTCCTTTTATTTTTTTAATTAATTTTTTTCCAAGAGCCATATACCGTTTCTCCGCCCTTTTAACACGTGGTTGCGTGAGCTGTGAAGTGTCTAACGCTTTCTTTTTATTCTTTTTTCCCCCCGATACCCTCCTGCCTGACACTCAGCTAACCGAGGAGCTGACGACAAAGTACGGAATATCGCAGGATGCATCGTCCAAAATCACCGCAACTTATCTCAAACAATTTCGCAAGTGTCCCGACAACCCCCCCTACAGCCTCGACACATGGCGTACGAGTTTGTGGTCCAAGGCGCTCGGTGAAAAATACTCTTGTCTCGCAAATGATATATACTCGAGATGGCTGTACTTGAGATATCGCTACTTGGGGCTGACCACCGAGACCATGGATATGCTACGCGAATTACGCAAAACATATCTCCTCGGCCTAATTACGAACGGCCCCTCCAGTGCCCAATGGGAGAAGGTTCACAAACTCGAACTACAACAATATTTCGACGTCATACTCGTTTCCGGCGACCTACCCTGGGAAAAACCTCAGGCTCGGATTTTTGAAGAAGCCTGTCGGTTCCTCGGCGTCGCCCCCAACAATTGTCTCATGGTCGGTGATAAACTTGAGACCGATATTCTCGGTAAGTTCATATTCGATTTTTCAAGCTTTTTCAAGATCTCATAGATTTGTCACTATTGAAAATGTATTTTCGAAATCTTTTTATGAAAAGTGAAAATCGGAATGTGTTCAAACAAAAAAATGGTTAAATCTTGAAAATACATTTTTTAAATTTCTTTTGTACATATTGATTTCTTCACTTTTCATTTTTCACATAAAAATCTTGAAGAAATCGTAAAAATGTATTTTTAAGATTCATTTTTTAATACAGATTTTCAAAGATCCCTTCTCGATAAGATATACATTTCTTGTATTATTCGGTCTGTGCTTAATTCTTATTATTTATATTTATTCTTAAAATTATAAAATAA
>JABMBV010004388.1:0-10866 GCA_018906735.1 Mesochorus sp. PSUC_FEM 10030011 | reverse complement strand
ACATAATTAAATTAATAATAAAAAAAAATTGAGAACCTACATTATAGACGCCGGTATGGGATTGCTGGTGCACTGAAAATATTTCCTGAGATAATAATAGATCCGTTTCTCAATAATCGAATATCGAGATTGGAAGTGTATGAAATCTCGTGGTGGTATAAAATAAGGCTCGTGTTGACACCGTGCGAAATCTCTTTGCGGGACCTTATTCTGCTATATAGTTGTTGATGTATCTACATTTATATAGATATGTATGTAACTATAAGAAGAGTTGCGACGTGCCCGGATCCTCGGGATCTAGAGCATTCTCCGAGCAAGCGCTATAAAACCGTAGATTGTATTTATACTCTCCGCTCTCTTCGTTGTCGTCGTCTCGTTTGTCCCGATATCAGCTACCTCGATTGTGTATTATGGGGATCGGATCTGCACCGCAATGAGCTTCTTAAAGGTTTCATCGATCTCGTGACCGAAATACTGAGGCAGAGAATAAACTACGATATAGTACTATACGAGCATTACATGTATATAATACATACACTATACTATATATTTGTAATTTATACATGGGGAACTTGACAAGCAGCACAGGATTATTATTTCCAATTTCATTCTCTTTTTGTACATCTCAATGCTGAACGATAATTTTTGGACGATGTTAATTATTGGTAAATTCGTAAATTAATGGAAATAAATTCTTGAAAAAAAAGTTAACAACATTTTAAAATTTGTATGAGAACGTAAAAACAACAAAAAGAAATTCAAGACGGATAGCGAGAATTTAATCATTTTAAACACTTTATAAATAGCGAAAGTAAAACAAAAAATTGCGAAACTTAGTCACAAAATAAATTTGTCTTCGATCACATAGCTAACATATAAGATCTCTTGTTGTTTTTATACAATGAATGAAATATCAAAAATGCAACGAAAATTCGAATGGTGTTGATATTTTTATGTACGGGTATAACGTATATAATAAAATATATATAGTGAATATTTCATTCATAACATCTATCGTATCGTTATCGTTCACCATTTTTTCTTATATAGTAGAATATACTGTTTGTATCCTAATGATTTATATCCTATAACATGCATGAATACCCTAAACTCGTATTTTCGACTAAATATAAACTGTAAGTTCTCGAATGGCATCGTATCTCCTGGTATTATTTGCATTTTGTACATACATTTTTTTTGACGTATATTATTAAAAAAATCATTGATGTAAATTAAAATTGATTAATTAAAATATAAAAAAGACTGCTATAATTTTAAACAGATAGTGAAATGTAAATTGAGTAATATGCTGATAAAAATTTGAAAAAAATTGTATTAAAGTTTCAATGCCTTTGGCTGACAAGTTCTATTACTTTCAACTTTTGATTACTAAAGCATTTATGAAGTTTTCAACAGCAAAGCAAAAAAAAAATTGATCGTTTCATTAAATTAGTTACAAGTTGGTTCAAGTCGGCAGTTAACGTTGGGCAATTATCTGAAACTTTGGCAGATCGATTAAGAGTGGCGCTCTCGTATTACATGTGCACATAACACAGATATATATATATATATATCTGTGTGTATGTGTGTAAACGTCCTGGGTGTGGAAAGCCGCTATAGCAAGTCTGTGGCGTCACTAATATCTATCTCGCGTACTCCCACGCTCGCTACACTGTTTGGCTTCTTGTACGTGATATATCCTTTTCTCTTATCCCATTCTCTCTCTTTCTATCATCACCCTTACGTTCTTGTGTACTACAAGTGAATCCAGAGAATCATAGAGAGGGAGAGAGAGAAAAAAAGAGAGAGATAATCTCGTGTGTCGTAGGACTTTGTGTCAATTCAAGCCGCGCGATGTTCTTACTACTCCACTAGCCGAGTTATGCAATGCATTGTTTACGAGCTGCCATTTCAATACAATCATGTGAACTCGCATACTCTACACCAATGCTATAAGGTACATCATCAGCCTTAAAGCACACATGCGGTCTCGTGGTCTTCTCTCAGTTCAACAGCAACTCACCGTACACGCATATATAGACATGTAACCCCTCCCTGTTGCCTTAGAAATAAACGGGCGTAACTCGCTTCATTCAGCGCTCAATCTCACGCCTCTATCCCTTTCTCGCACTTGATTCGTTCATTCTCAAGGGAGGACGTGCGATTCTGTTTATACAGCATCAGAGAAATGTCTCAACGTATCCTTGGCACACCAACATACATACGGAGTACCTCGGTATACGTTTCTACATGTCAGTGTGTTAAACTCAAATGCATGTTACTCTGCATATATACCTACACCACCGTCGCTCATACTAAATCCTGTACCGAGAGAGGCTTCGGGATTTAGAGACCTCGAACCGTTCATGTCTTTCCGGCTGAGCTCCGGCATCAACAGGCAGTTTCCTGCGAGTTCAAGCGTCATAACAACGAACATATTCATACTCTATTCAACGATTCTTATTTTTTTCTTTTTTTTAAGGAAACCGTAAACTTATAATCATAATTATATGTTTAAAGTATACGTAAAATCATCAGAATTAATTTTTACTGGATAATTAATTGATAATTTGTGTGAATGTTCTTAAATATTATTCCATAAAGTGCAAAAAATTTGATAAGATTTTATCGGTTAGTTATGAAAAATATTTGATGTTGAAAATAGCAACTTTTAATATTGGCTCTTAGAAAATTGTTATTTTTAACAATCATTATCATGATTTTTCAGTCGATGGTCCTTAATTTTGACACACACTATCTTACATACGTTGATAACTTTTGGACAAATTTTCAAGACATCCATTCATAGTTTTACTATCTCCTTAAGTAATTTAGCCTTTTATTATGTAGCATTTATTAGATAAATGATCTTTACGATGATAATTAGTAATTACTTATACGTTGGATCGAAGTAATTTGCAATAATTAAAAAAAAGCACAAAATTCTTGATACATTTACCACGCAAATATATTCTATTCAGGAGAACTTGAAAATTAATTCAATAAAATCAAGGTTTCGTTTGTATTATTCTGTTTTTTTTTTGGACATAAACTTGTAGCCAAGATTCACACGGTTACCCGAATCGAGTACAAATATGAATGTACACACGCGTGGGTGCACATAATACGTCCTCTCGGGGCTGTTTATCTCATAAAGTTAATCTCTATACGCGGATTCCACGCATCTCTATTAGGCTCATATTTACACGCCTTGACTGTATCCCGTGTACTCTTGCAACTATCCTTGAGTCATCATCGCTTGATGCCCAGAATTTCGAGGTCTCTTTTCATAAATCTTACACGTGGAAGCCATGCAGATTTGCATCAACAAGAGAAACGATAAAAAGTACGATCGTATATACCTCAACAACAACAAAAAAATACAATCGTCATGAAACTGCTCGACCAATAACTCGCTAACATGTTTTTTTTTTCTTTCTTTCTATTGCTTAATAAGTTGATCGATGTATACGAGTTTCCATTGTATGTGCTTGCGAAACATCCCAATTTTGCAATCTATTGTGAACAACCGTCTATATGATGGTTATTAGTGCATTATTATTTTGGAAATCGAGAAAATATTATTTGATTGAAAATTGTTTCATCTATAAACGTATATATATATATAGGTAAGACTTTGATATGACATAAATTGGCATTTATTTCCTAACTCAATTATAAATCTTAATTAAAGATTTCTCATAAACGTGACAATAATTATTGTGGGTCTCTTCAAAATGGCGTTTCCGATCGAGAAAGTTCTATTACTCGCTGTAACCAATTATAATGTCAATTTACGCTCCTTATGCTACACAGAATCCTCACGGGAGAACTCCCGTTTATGCAAGGGTCTTTTAGGTCGATATAAAGGTCGGTGGTTTTGCTTATGTATATTACGTGTTGGTAAATCTGTGTATTGCGAACTTGCCGAGACTATCGCAGCTCTGGTTTCCATCGTTTAGCAATTTTATTCCCACGCTTCTGACACACATATGTATCCACAATAAATGTATAGGTTCAGACGTATAAGACTCATAAATGTACGGACATACACACGTGCGTATATATTTCAATATTTTTGATACCAGATATTCTGTCTCGAAAAAAAAGTAACATCGAAAACAAACAGAATTTTCATATTTCTTTCATTCTCTTGAATTTTCGTATAAATCATTAAATTTTGTACCTTTGAACTTGGCTTACCGACATGCAAATAAATGCACATTCATTGACTGCACCTTCTAAAGGGATCCCTTGTCTGTATAGTCTCATAATAATATATGAACTTGTAATTCATAATACAAAGAATACATATCCACATATATTATGTACCTGTTGTATCAATACATATTAGTTTATGTAATTGATATGATATTGATCTTCTGCAGCACGTAACGTTTCTCTGATGCCTGGTTTTATTCGGTATTATACTCTTTAAAAAACGAGGCAGTGACTAAACTTATTGCTAGTATTATCTACTACGTTATCAACAATTTTTTAATTATTTAATTTAAAAATTAATAAACCAATTTATTTTATTTAGAGAAAATTTTTAATTTCAATTATACGGCTATGTTTTTATTTTCAACTAGTTTTTAATATCTCGTAGGGAATATATGCAGATCGCAAGTAATACATTTTATATTTGATACAGGAATTTTTAATAGTATCATAAAAAATGATTAGCCAGTTAATTTTCGTTATGAAGGTTATAAGAGCCTGTACATAAATTCCCTTGTAATTGTATTCAATACTGATCAAAAATGGAATATTAGAATATCGACTTTTGATAAAATTTAATTATTTTTTAAAAATGAGAATTAAAAAAAAAATGTTGGGAGACTTTTTGATTAACTGTATCTCAATAACTACGGAAGTTTAACATAATGTAGATAAACAAAACATTTAAAAAAAAGTATTTTTTTTATATTTTGCTTGCAATAAGAAGTGTAGTAGGTAAAACTACTCTATTAGTTGGAACCTAAAACGAAACATTTAAATCGATAGCGTTTAGAACTATAAAAAGATCTCAGTTACAACATTTTGAACTTTTATGTGAGACTATCGGAGAATATTTAGTCTCTATTAATGCGCACATTTTATTTTTTAGTCACATTTATTGAAATTACATTCTTTGTTTGGTAACAACCAGACGAATATAATTAATATATTATCAAAATGTTTGTCATCGGCGGTGTAGACGATTTCATATTACAAATGCACATCAAGAAACATGTCAGTAGAACAAATATTTTTGTATATATTCTCGATTTAATGAGATAATTTATTATTCAAGGTAGTTGGGCTAATTCGTCATCCAAACGATCGTCATAAAATTAAATCAGAGTATTATTGGTACATTAACGTTCTCAACCAGTGGAAATGAGTCCGTTGATATGAACCAGTTGTGGATTGAAGTAGAACGTAAATTCGTAAAAATTCTATAAAATGCATTTATTCATTAATATTTCATTAAAGTTTTATTAATAATTTCTTAATTAATGAAGCTGCTGTAAAAAATGGTGTCATACACGTGGAAAAATGTATTTTTATAGAAAAATGGTTTCTCGTTCATTTTATATCACGTTGATGAATACATTCTTAAAACGTAAATTTTGTTTCATTTTATAATATACAAATTCTGGTTTGTATGTCCGTATGTATAGGCAAAATAAAAAATCCGGAATGTGTAGTTACAATTAGCTGCAAGGCACACAGGCATTTTTTTTAGAGAAAAAAACGCATATGGTTTTAGAGTGAAAAAAATTTCTGACAACAAGCTAATTTTATTAATAAGCGTTGGAAATAATATTATTTTATTCATATTCTACAAATTAATGACGATTCATGATATAACCATATAATTTTTCCACTAAAATCAATTGAAATTATCTTTTGATACAGTAATTATTGTAAATTTGTAATTTTGATTTTGTAAAATGGTAAAATTGCAATTTAAAGATATGAAAATATTAATATAGAGAAGATTCAATTATGCTATTTTTTTAGTGTAAAATTATTGTCAATTATTTATCGATATACTCGTAATTGCGTCAACCTTCATTATCTAATACTGCGTTATAAACATATAATATATAATAGTCGGTATTATATTCAAAATCTCAATGTCGACAGGTGAGTCTCTCGAACATCATCGGGCATATACTGAGCATGCAAACACGGTAATAAATGTAACTCGTGTGAACGTCGTTGGACGTATTTTCCCAGTAGAAGTGACGGAACTCCCCAGTTGACTCGTCGCCTTTAATGTTTGCCATTATAGCATCGTTGCACTCGGGTGTAAAATGCACTATATGGTACTCACTTCACTACGATTAATAGATTTCTACACTAATCCGTAATAGTGGAAGTTCGCAAATTACATTTATCTAACGATGCACAAGATTATCATGGTTTTTACTCCCTTGGATTTGTATTTTTAAACACTGTAAAATCTGGATGTTATGTATTTTTTGTTTTACAGCAAAAAATAGGTTTTGCTCAATTTAGTTTAAAAAAAAATACGTTATTTGTTGTTTTTTGGTTTCATCGTCACATTTATTAATTATCCTGATTATCATTAATAAATATTTATAATCTATTTGAAGAAAAAAACTTTCATTCGCGCGAATTATGTTGCGAGCGTTAAATACCAGGTGAATATTAAATAATTAAAATTGTCCTAAAATTGGTGATGTCATCTTCCGAGGACTTAATATCGTGAATGCTTTAACGACTGCATATATAAGTAGCCGGGACAAAAATTCAGTTGAAGCTTGTCCTGACTGCAGAATAATTAAGTCTGCAAATTAAAGTGTCATGTACGTGCTTCGTGCTTCAAACACAATTTCAGCGAGCAATTTCTCAATGGAAAAAAAATACTTTTTTTTCTTACAGAAATGTTTTAAACATTCTTTCCTTTCTCCGTTTCGCAACTTGACAAATTAAAATAACAAAAGGATAATAAGTAATACGTGTTGAATTTTTTTCTAATTCATCTCGGTCGTTCGTTCTCTTCGAATTTACTTTTACGCGGGGATAATGCTTTCGTTAGAAACTGCGGCGAGCGTTGTGCCTTTGAACTCGGCTTTCTTCCTAGTTTCATGAATAAAATAACAAAAAAAAAGAGAGAAGCCGCTAATAGTCATAAGAATGGCAAGGAAACGAGAGCGAGGCTATAAGTGCGTATATGTGTGTACGAAGTAAAGGTGCTGATATGGAGAAAACGAGGACTAAGAAAGATGGAAAATAATTAGTAGCCGTTTGCTTGGCATATTTTTTATCATCCTCTCTCAGTCTTCTCTCGACAATGAAGGCACTTATCAGCGAGGCGATGCAATCGCAACTATATCATCGCCCCAAAAATATTTCGTACACGTTCTGTGGGATTAAACTTTATCGTTTCAAAACTGCGTATTTAAAACTTGGCCACTTTTTTATCGCTGATGTTTTTTATTCTTGCTCTTTTTCCTCTCACAATTTTCGGAAGATAACTTCCAATTTTAGCTACGATATATCGTCATTTCTATGAATATATATAGTGAGTTTCGGGTTATAAAAGAAAATTTTAAATAACATTATTGCGAAAAAATTAATATTCGTTGCGGAATTTTTGATCCATATTGGTTTTCATCAGGGTGTAAAATTCCAGGAACAATATCGTACTTTTTCAAAAGATTGATTGGAATTCGGTATCACGTTTTATAATTTCACAAATTGCTTGAACGCATCGCGAAAGCCATATCGTGTTTTACCCTTTCTCTCGTGTATAAAACAAGGGCGCCAATATGTCAGGGATCAAAAAGTTGTTTCGAAGAAAAAAAGTTATAGATCCTGTTAACATCGTAATAGTGTATACATAAAAAGGGTGCATATTTATTAAACACGAAGCCACAGCAACAAATTGAGGCTATTGTGTATCGCTGAAAAGTTAAATTTTAATGCGGCAGAGTCTCGACACCAATTTATTATTCTACTAAACAGCAATCTGGTTAATTACGTCTCTATAAATGAGTTACGTCTTATTTTTAATTGCGATTTATTAAATTCTAGAATTTTATTGCAAAAAAAAATCTTTTAATCGAAAGACGTGGCAGTGTCTCGACGCCGAGTTAGTAAAGGCAAAAATAGTTTTCACTGAAATATTTGATGACTGGCGCGTTCTTCAATTTCTTTTTAATATAGAAATAATTAATTTGTGGAACAAATTCGTTAACGAACTAGCTTCTACTCTCGTAGTTTGTACTCATTTGTATTATCGAGTTCCTGCTCATTTTTTTTCTATCGAGAATTTATTAACCGAAACAATTTACTTTGGTGGACATTTCAATAAATCGAGCTTGAGGACAATTAAATTTACCTCGGTGAAAAATAATTTTACGGTGAATATACAATACTTACGGAATTCTAAAGTGGATAGAATGAGAGGAACTGCAGATATCGATTGAAATATTTTTCTCTTTGTAGTGGGCGTATCGCGTAACTCGATTCCAGTTTTGACATTACATTGACAAGGCTTTCCCCACGTAACTTTCCTGTGTCATGCACAAAATATCGGAAGTTGACAAAATAAAAGGGGAAACTGGAAGGGTTAGAATAAACAATGTCAGTAAAGGAGATTGCATAATTTATAGGAATATGCATAATTTGTGTGGGTCGATCATTTTTTAAAATGCGTACAGATATTTAAAACTAGTTTACTCTTTGAGCCTTGTGTGAACTGATGAAAAAAAAGAGGAGTTGACATAAGTTCACGTGTGAAGCGATGCGGTTTATGCCATTTTGTTGAAATAGTTGATATGCACATATTTATACCTGAATATATACTGGGCTTATTTATTTATTTATTTTTATTTATTTACAACTATGATCTGCTAAAAATATTAACTATAAATATATTTGGGTGATTTACAATGAAAAAAAAGAAAACAAAAAAATATGAATCAAAAAGAGATCCATTGACGCTCGACTATAGTTGTTTTTTCATTATTACACAAAATAAAATAAAAACACGTCACGTAATAACGTACCGGTTTGATAGAATCGAATAAATACGAGTTCTCCCAAAATTAGCATTGTGAATTCTGTTATCATATACCCTATGTGGCTTAGAGTCTACATAATTGTAGAATACATAACCATATCCTCGTATACAATTACAATAATATTTGTATGTGATAGAAACTTTTTTTGAATGAAATTAAAAAAAAGTCTATTGTGTATTTTTATTATTTTTGCGTGCCTAATTGGTTGATATTTTTCTTTGACCATTACATTTTTGTAGTATTGAGCAATTTTCATATACTTTTTTTCCGTAAAGAAAAAACGATTTTTATTTTAAAAAAAAGTATTTTTTGTGGTTGGAAAATTGAGATTTACTAAATAATAAAAGGTTCAAAAGATCGGGATTTTATGGAAACGCGATAACCTGAGAAACCAGAATCCTTACAGTGAATTTTCGTCGAAAATGCATTGAACATGTCGCGTCCGTCGCACAAAAATTTCATTTCCATCCATCAAAATTCTTGATATTTAAAAGTTATGTAATGCCGTTTGGCACAAGATTGAAATGTAATCAAAAAAATTCTTTAAATCTTTAGTAGATTCGATGCTCAATATCGTTTTTCATACTTCTGCCTATTTGTTGCATTGAACCAGAAAAAAACAAATTTCCTGAAAAATCATCTGGGATAGATAACATTTTCAAAAAAGCACATCGTTATTATTCTAATAAATATTGCTTTTGCTTGATATCTTTTAATTTGCCCAGAGCTCGTTTCCACAATATTTGATTGGTAAATATAAATTTGTTAAAATGGATGATAGTGAAATTTAATTAAAAAAATACTATGTGATGTTGCAGCGAATATGGAACTCGCAAAATACGAGAGAAATTAAAGGTCCATTACGAGTTATTCATCGCTTCGTCAATATGCCCCACCAAAAAGCAGAATTTTATAATGCAACAACCAAACAAAACGAAGAGGTAAGATGAGTTTTATATATTGTTGTATATACACTTTCAAATAAAATTATCACTAAAACACTTATCAACATTTTTAGTTGTATGTAATCTATTGATATTAATATTTGAAAATTCGCATTTTCAATTGAAAAAAATTATTCAAACTCAAAGTTTTATTAATTTATCGATACCTCCTTAATGACATTTTTGTTTAAAATTTCATATAAATTTTAAAACGACCAAAAACCATATGCGATATAAAGGAATAAAAGAGGAGAATGTAAATAAAAGCTACTAAATGGTCTCTCATAGTTTATTTTAATTTTGCAAAAATTTCTTTTTGTGCATAGATTAAATGTTTTTTTTTTTTTATTATAATTGCATATTGCACATGTTTTTTAATATTACAATACACGATAGCGCTTCGGTATCAAGTAAAAGAAAACCTTAAGAATTTAACAATCGCACTGATGTAATTGCAAAGGTGGTAGGATGTGAGCCAGCGATGGGATACAGTTTTGCTGCTGGAACGACCGACGGTCCTGGCTCATTATCGTTCGAGCAAGGCACGACTACTTCGAATCCCGTGTGGAATGCCGTGAGGAACTTCGTCGCTGCGCCCACACCCGAGGACATTCGTTGTCAGGGAGCTAAACCAATTTTACTTGCCACAGGTCGGGTGAGTGATCAGCTTTGTTCCTTCTACCAAAACTTATTTTCTTAAAGCAGCTATTTCCTACATTTTTTTCAATCTTTGGCCCGACCTTTGTCACCGTCGACGAAAAAATTCCTGACATATCATAGTGCAAAATTCTTTGTGAAATTTTCGTAATATTTATTCATTGCCCACAAATCTTTTAAGATAATTTTTTTAAGAAAAATTTACAATTCATTGGTAAAAT
>JABMBV010004377.1:0-10866 GCA_018906735.1 Mesochorus sp. PSUC_FEM 10030011 | reverse complement strand
ATTTGTAATAAAATAATAGAATATAACGAGAATGAACACAATGGTAAATACCAAAGTAATATTTAACAATACAAAATAATAAAGTAATCTATTCGGTCACTTCCCATTTGTGGTAATTTTTCAAATACATGGCTAAAGAATTTTAACTTTAAATAAACATGACCGTGGCATGTTCTCGGCTTATTTTATAAAAAGATAGACCGAAGTCGAGCATTGCTCAGTGGTCCATAGGCAAGTATTTTCTGTGCAATAGCATGGAACATCCACGTGACTGTATATAATCCCATGGACCAGTATCTACACACAGTAATGACTACACATGTATGTGCATTGTTTGCCATGTATAGTCTACCACAGTAGACAATACTTGTTGTTCTACGGATTTTGTTGCTCTCCATTCTAAAAGCATGGAGTTATTTCACAGTCGGGGGAATGTCGAGAATTAAAATAGCTTTATCCTCCTGCGCTTGCATTACTACTATCCACCCCCTCCCACCCCCTCTTTGCCTAAAGTTTCCACGAGTCTTCGCAGTATATAATAGCGACCAGCAGCCTGCGACCAGGCCCTAGAGGAACATAGATATGGCGAAAGCCTACCACCATGCCAGGGGGCTGTGCAGGTCGCGTGGTTACCCGCGAACGACCCTCGGATAGAGATTTTCACAGTTGTGCATTGCTCTCTCTCCCTTGCCACGATCTTGGCCAAAGTACACATCTCCCTCGTAAATTATCGTTGCGGTATGTTCTCCGCACTGTACAACGTTAACTCTCTTTCCCACTCTTTCTATCTCGCAAGCTCTCTCCGTTGTTATCTCCGAGTGGAAATAGTTCCACATAACATCCGGATCAAATGAGACGTTTTTACGAATGCACAACTCAGTCACATTCGAATGGTTTTTTTTTTCATGCATAAAATCGAAGAAAATCGTTATTAGATATACCATTTTTTTGAAAAATTTCAGCGAATCTTTTCGAATATCATATTGTAATCCATGCAATATTGAAAAAGATTTTTCAATTATGTTATCAGTGAGATTTTCGTTATTTAAAATTGCAACTTTAACAACTTTTATTGAAGGTTTCCAAAAATTGCAATTTTCAACATGAAATATCTCGGTTTCTTTACACTGTAAAATTCCTGGAAATTTTATATACACTTCAGTATGATTTTGAATAAATTTCGTGCAAATTTTCAAGAATTTATCTTCAAAATCGTTTTCCGCAAGTGCATATGCTCATATCTATCACAAATGTTTCAAGATTTGCACGTTTGCAAAAATAAAAAATGCTTTGAAAGTACAGGAAAAGTCGATAAATATATGAGAGCTCGTAGAAACTTTATTCAGTAAACTTTCGATTTGTTGATGTCTGTGTGCACCTGCAAATATAATTGTTGGAATCGTGTAAATGAACGAATCGCCTATTTGTGAAATTATTTCCTCAAAGCCCCTTAACATTCTTGTGTAACGCCGCAGGCATTTATCTCTGAAGCTTTCGTTTAGATATGTTTCCAATGCAAAGGGGGGAAAAATTACCTGCAACGTATTCCTGCATATGTACCCTATGATATTAATGATTAAACTCATTACTCATTGATTACCAACTACCAGTCTAACAAACCCTTTTGTTGTGTTTATTTCTGGATATCATTAATATCGTATCGGATAATAAATGTTTAAATAGGTCGGTAAACAGATTTTTTCCTGTTCTGCATAATACATACGTTTAAGCAAACAAATAAATATGAATCGCCATTGAAAAAGATAACCTCAGTTACTCTTTTATCCAGGAAAAACGTTAACGAGCTTCATTACATCAAACGCGATTACTCGGATACAGCGAGCATCCCGTAATTCTGTAGCAGTTAAATAAAAAAAAAAAATGATAGAAATTATCATTTTACCAGCATTTTATATAGTCATGAAAAAAACCTTTGAATGTTGAGTAAAAAAAAAAACTATCGTTGAATTCGATCGCCTTCTGTTTATTCAGCCTCGGAGTGTGTCGTTTCTTTTTCTGCTGTTTTTTCTCTTTTAATGAATCGAGCAATTAAGCATAAATTCTCTTGCCAACGTATTTTGCTATCGATACAACTGTATGGGCGAGATTAGTTCCCGTGGGATAAAATTTCTCGTTATAATTGCGACGCGCGCAGTTATAACGAGGAATTCGACCCTTCGCTCTGGTCTCGTATACGCATTATTTCTTTTTTTTTCCTCCGCTTGTATTCCGCTGATTGCTATCCGCGGTGATTCAATATTTTTGATTCCCACTCATCTCCGCAGCGACGTTCATCCCCCGCTCTCCTGGAACTACCCTCCTCTTTCGTTTTTTTTTCGTTCGACGTTCTCTTTTCGTCGTATCGTTATTTTTCTTTTTTTTTTTTACGTTTCACGGTTCTTGTTCTGCCAACATCCAGACTTTCATATTTCTATTCGCTTTGGATCACGAATAACCCCCTGCAGATTCACGAGGACGCTGGTTACGCCATGTAGCGAAAGCTTTCGGAGGTCCTAGCCATCGAAGCCCACGATTTTATATATATATATATACGTAAAAAGGTATAGCGTAAATCCGGAAATGCTGGGTCGAGCGGCCGAGCATACTCGACATTTTCATTTCGCCCCGGCGAGCAATTTGCAGTTTTGCTCGACGGTGATGAAGATGCTTAATCTGTGCGCGAGAGCGGCTGCATTCCGCTCTGACTTCAGCCTCCCCACTCCACCGCAACCCAACTCACACTCCCTTTTTCCCTTCTACCCTTTCCATTTCTTCCTCCCCTTCTCTCCCTCTCCCTCGCTCTTTCTTTCTCTTTTTCTGCATATATCGAGAGAGAAAAAGGGAGAGAGAGAAAATAGGGGAAGAAAAGGTAGACGAGAGAGTTCAGAGATATTCGAGTCACTGGGAAGAAGTGAGAGATGATATAAATGGCTAAAGGGAGGGGGAGAGTTACGTACATATATAGATATGTATATGTAAATCAAGCGAGAAAAATAGGAATAAAAAGAGAGGGTTTGCTGTAGCGTTAAAAAAGTGTTCATCCGTAAAAGGTTTTCTCCATAATTTGATATACTGAAGAACAAAAAAAATGAAGCAGTGCCAGCTACTCGATGAGGTTGAACGGTTCTCGTTACGTCGATACTTATATCATGTCTAGTTTAATCGAATTCTTTTTTCCTTTGATTATTATATTCAACAGAATATTTTACAATTATTAATGCACGTATGAGGTAAGCTATGATGAACAATAATAATTAATTTTTTTAATATTGTGGAATGGTATTTAATTTTAAAAAGCAGAGAAAATGATTATTCATAAAAGAGAAAACGCGGAAAAATGAAGAAAAAAAAACGTATGGCAGTTGAATTTTTTCTATGTTCAGTTTTATATTTTAAAATATGTCTAAAGCTTGGCATTCATTTGAAAAATAATCACACAATAATGGAGTTTACGTGGTAATTTATAATTTTATTCTTTTCAACTTTATGAATGCTTTGATTTTCTATTACATGAAATAAAATAAATTTAATTATTACAAGTTCCAGCTCTATTACAAGATTTGTGCTGTATGCAAACGTTGAATTGTACGGACTGTATCGTGCGAGCATTTTACGTTTAATAATTCCAAAAGAATTATTAACTCTGATGATCCATTTTATAAAACGTTTAATAATTCTTTTGGAATTATCAGCTCTGATGGTCCATTAGCGAAAAAAGTATTTTAGAGTAACAAAATCCCCAGATTATTTATAGCATGATATTTTCATCATCGAGAAAAATATTCATGGGTAGGGAGAGATTTTTGCTTGGATTAAAAAAAAAAAAGTTCATCAGCGGATTTACAGTTTTATTAAAAATTCAGTTACACTGAGTACTCCAACAATAAGGAGATGCCGATTAATGGAAGATCCATCGGTTATATTATTATGATTTATTCACGTGGTAGCATCATTTTTCCATTTAGAAGAGCACGAGACAAAGGGAAATGTAATTTGCATAGAAGATGATATAGCTTGTAGCCATGGAGGATAAAATGAGCGGTGTGAATGTAAGTTCAAATACATAGCACGAGAGAGAGAGAGCGAGAGAGAGTCTGACTCGATTTTCGATGCAGCAGCATGTGGCCTCACGGCGCTCGTGTTCCACCGATTAGGTGGAACTCTGATTTAGGATGGTTAATAACGGCCAGTATTGTACCAGGAAGAGAAGAGGGGGGGGGGATTGGGTAAAGGGGGTGAAACAGACCAAGCGGCGAGCCAGACGTTGCCCAAGCTTTCTACCCCCTCCCAAACCACCTATACACGCATTCGCGTAATATCCCGCGGAATATGGAGGTGCCAGATAAATTCCAGTAGCAATTAGCGGCGGTTCGCGATAAAACCCATAACCCGGACTTGAGATACTGGACTATAGTCTATTCCCATGACTTTTATTGAGATATATATGTATACATCTGTCAGGGTAGCTGGAAGCTCCGTCCTGTACGAATTTCAATGCCCCTGAGATTCCACATTTCTCTGATTGGAAGCGCAAGATCTAAAATGTTCATTTCGGATTTTACTTTTATAAAAATTGGATATTTCAGTTGATTCTGCATATTTTGTTAATAAAATCATTTTTAATGTTACAGAATTACGAAAATACTCTATTGTTACAATATTGTTTTAGAAATAATGATTATATTTGTGTTTCATTACGAGGCCAAGGCATTTTGAAGAGCATGATTCATGGGATGCATAATGCATAACATTTAAAATATTGATTTCAAACTTTACTAATATGAAAATAGAATATTTTGTCTTTTTTTATAATATTTTGTTCATAAGATGATTTTTAAAGTTACAGAACAACAACAAAAGTTTGATTGTTACATTATTTTACAAATAATATATGTATTTGTGTCTTATCGCAAAGCCAAGTTATTATATAGCGACCCAATTATATTCGGATTTGAGTGTAATTTGGATAACGTCCGGCGTGAATCTGAATAATATTCATCGATACAGCGTAGGATATACCTAGTAAAAGGTGGATGGGTTTTGAGAATACGTGGGCGTATATTAAAATATATATATATACAAATATTATCCATAATCTTTACGAGGTTGCAGTGAGCTTATCCGGTCGTGGTTGAAGGTAAAAGGTGAAAGATTAATCCTGCAACCTTGGGGCTCTTCAGATATTCTCTCACTCTCTTTAGGTCTGTGCTTGCAAAAGTTGGCTCGTTTCATTAAGAAATTCCATTAACCCTCAATGAAAAGTTCAGCTTTGAATAATGTGCATTTAATTATTATATGGCTCAAAATATAATAACGTTCGTGATTTTGTTTCAATTTTTTTATGCCAAAAAATTATATTAATTTTTTTTTGCTTACAGTAAACACCACATTACCATAATGATAAACAAAATGAATGACTTAGAACATTTCACATTTAACGTCATAAACAATGTTGTGCCTGACTTTAATTACAATAATTCACGTAATAGGATTCGATTGTTTATTCCATTTGCAACTTGGTCCTCGTCATGTCTCTCATGCTTTAATATTCTTTATAAATGTGTACTTGACTCATCTCAGTAAATGATACAAAAGGGTTAAAATCATTGTGAAACCTTCGTTTAATCCGTGAGACAAGAGAAAACGAGCTGGAACCTATTATATCGTGCTTTCGTTTGAGAACTCTGGTTTCAAAAGTAAGCTTTCGCGGTAGAGGTGGACGAGAATAGTCGGAAACGGAAGTTAAGGGTATTGGCTCGAGTAATGCAAATGAGGAACAAGGAGAGACCGAAAGGCTTTAAAACAGCACAAACGTATGGACTCGGTAGCATATCAATTATTCAGGCGTGCTTGTTTCCGTGAAAAGCCAGTTTTATCTCAAGGTCCAACGTTGGGAAACCTTCAGTGAAGCAAATTATGGGGCTCTGTGTAGAGTCCCAGGCAAAATGATAAGAGAGACAAGACCTTATAAGTGTGTTGGCAAATCGGGTCTTAAACTGTGCGTACACATTTGAGGGCCTTTGTTCTGAGATTCATGGAAATTTTAAGATTGTAGAGGTTATCATACATGGCATTAACGTAGGTGAAGATTCAGTGGTAAAAAGTTTTTTTGGGATTGAACCTGATGCACAAGTAATCGAAGAAATTGGAAATTCTTTCCGACTTCTGTTACTTTTATCGATCTGTATTTGATTCCTATTATTAAATGATCATTGACAGGCAAATTGAATTCCACAATAATCGAAGAGTCATCAGGGAACTAATGATTTTTGAAGGATTTCGATCCTATAAGTTGGAATGAAAAAATGAAATCGACTAACTGTCATCACAACTATGATGGAATAACCAAAATCCATAGAACTTTGGAATTGAACCTAATGCAAAAATCATCGATCAAACTGAAATTCGTTTTTGATTTCTATTGTTAAACGTTAACAGTCCGAAAATGTTCACCTCATAATAATTGAAGAGGCATCAGGCAACTAGTAATTTTGGAAGGATTTTGATTTTTCGAAAATAAAATAGAAAAATAAAATCGATTGATTGTTATCAGAACTATAATGGAATAACCGGGATTTATAAAATGCAATAGAGGTTTTAAACATCAGATTGTAGAACTCTGCATTGATTGACGTGGAAGTTGATGAATTTTTTCGCATGTACCTGTAGATATCCACATGAAAAAAAGAATAAAGCAGTTCTGGGTTTATCATGATGATCGAAGCCTTTCCATTTATGTACAACTAAAGCGGGTCATTACTGCTGAAAAGCGCCTTTGTGAGCTATCCAGCTTTCCTCGAGTATTTCGAACCGTCTATTTTATTTTCCCCGAGTACCCGAGAAACATTTTACGTAACGAGACTTTGTCCTGCTGAAACTGTCGTTAGAATTGTTCAGAAACCTGTAAAATGTTTTATCGCTTGCACAAAGTGCCATATTTTCAAAGCGAGCAATCGTCGATAGAGTTTCAACCCGGATAAACCTATCATGCGTACACAAAGATATATTTTAATACAAGTTGAATAAATATGTTTTTTTATGGAGAAAAAAAAATTTGGTCAGACACTGAGAATTTGGCACACAATAAATTCAACGTTATTATCTTGGACATACCCTTCAAAATGAATTCTCCCAAAAAAAACGTGATTTTTTTGTATTTGTTTATTTAAGATCTTGTATTACAAATAATAATACCAATGAAACTTCTTGTTTTTATGTTCCACGATCAAAAATTAAAAAGTGCAAAAAAAACTGGATTTGAATACATCAACGACTAATTTGGAAGACGAAATTCATAGAAATGCCTTCAAAGATTTTCCAAAATTTGTATACACTCGCGCGTTATCAAGCCAAAAAAAAAACTGTAAAGTTTCCTTTATTCTGTTTCGTACACTCGTCATTGTTTTCTAATTAGGTACATCAATATTCATTGATCGGATAATGTCTGTTTCGAACTGCATTCAATGGAAAGCTTTATAATATCTAAATTGGCTCTCTAAAAAAGGACAATGCAAGATGTCTATCAGTGCGAAACGGGATTGCTTCTACGGACAGTTATATGCACATCTACCAATTATACAAATGTACTATTTAGATCTGTCGAATGGTACAGAGATGAGTGAGTCAACGTTTGTCAAGCATCCTGGTGTCTCCCTTCTAGTTTGGTTATACAGGATGCTATTGTATGAAAGTGTGGATGATACAGGAGTGCACATACACATTTGGCGGAAGCTTAGCCATGAGTTATGGTGTCAGAGAGATGCAGGAGAACTCGGACGGTTACCCGTGGTTAATTATACGGTGGGATTAGCTCGACCAGCTCTCCACCACATACCTGCCTCTATAATTTTCTCAGGGGTTCAAATTCGAGTGCAAAGCTGCTGTGTAGCTGGTCGTTACACACCGAATACCATTCGTTCATTGTTCCACACACTTGTTCATCGTCACCGTACAGGGTACCATTAGTGTACAGTAGCTACATTAATTAGTGGCTGTGCCACAAGGCAAACACTTTGATAAAGATAGTGCAGATTCTCTAGTTCATTGATTTTCATGTGTGTATGTAGTATGTAGATGTGGGTGTGGAAATGACATGTAACTTTCCATTTCTCAAATAACTCAGTATCATAATTACATGCTAATTCGCATCTCAATTTGCCATGTTGAATTTCAAATGGAAGAACGAGCGATGTAATAATGTTCTCTGATTCATTGATTCCGTCCATCAATAGAATGTAACATGTTAGCATGTTCTATAATTAGCGTGTTTTAATATAAATAGTATGTAACATATATAACTTTCAATATCTCGAATAATTCAGAATTCAATTGAAACGCTAGTTCACATTTTATATAATTGTGTCACATTTCAAATGGAAGAATAACAGATGTAATCAAATTCACTGGCTCATTGATTTTGGCTCAATAATTTGAATTTATATTAACATGCTGATTCACATTGAAATTTGTTATGTCGAATTTCAGGAGAAAGAATTAATCTCCGATTATATAGTTCACATTAAGGCAGAAAAACAAAATTATAGGATATTATTATTTTGATATTCCACTCAAATGAAGAGGAAAAGAAAATAAGAAGCGTCACTGAAAAACCGTTCTAGGGGACACGTACATCTAGTAACAGTGTGATACCGTTTGGACGAAGAAGAAAAAATAGAAAAAAGAAAAACGGATATCGAAAAACGATCATCGTGCGCGGAATATCGCAATGCTTCCTTCAATGACTGTAATGGAGAAGCTAAAGCACATACGGACCAGAAGCTGCGTCTAAACTCACTCTCGTAGTCACAGAAGGCGTAGAAAAAGCTCAGTTACTAACTTGATCGAGAACTACGCTCTGCTAAAAGAGCTTGAAATCGATTCTTATTCTTACGTTGCTTCGCATGTCGTTATACGTAACGGTTAAACATTTATTTTGCCAAAAGTAGACTGCGCTACAGTCTCTTCATTGCAATGGACGTTCTAATGTTCAACTGCTGACAGTTGCCAATGGAACAGTTACAGTAACATGGCGAACCAGAAGATTCGAGCCGAGACAATTTTATAGACAGGTGCTTTCGGCAAAATAATCGACAGGCTGTTCGCGTAATGTACCAACAAATTGTCTAACAATTTATCTCACGAGGTGAAGTCCTCAGGTGCATCCTGTCGATTTTGATCATTTTTGGATTTATTGTTTTACTGCGAAATCTCAGCAACATATTTTTTTTAGGTTCTGTATGATTGAGAATTGTGTGAGTGTGTTATTTAGTTATCAAATTTTTTAAATATTGTTTTAAGGATATTATATTAATTATTGAATTTTGTATCTTTAAGTAGATATGGTAAAAAAGATTTTATGATAATTTTGATAAAATAAAGAGTGACTAATTATAGTCTTTTTTAAATGATATTTTATGATGTAATTAATTTTACGAACTTTTTTTTTCATTTCAAAAAACGATGCGGTTACTTATAGTTTTTTTTTTCTTAAATGTCATCTTTTTTTAATTCGATAAAATGAATTTTTACATGTTTGCTCATTGGCATTTTCAATACGCGCCAAAAATATCTGTTGTCAGGTGAGGATCCGAAGACACACTCGTTGCTTTTTTCTCACTTTACTCACAGGATGACAAACGGCATGCGAAGGTGGAGGATGCGTAATATCGTGAAAAAGATATGGAACGCGCATGACTCGGCGAAACGTCACCAGTTTTACACACAAAAATGCTCAAGATACATCTTATTTCGCTTAGTATTCCGGATCCACGATTTCGACCGCTAACTTCCATATATACCCAGCCGTACTCGTTGAAATTCGCGACACTTTTCCGCACGGTTTGTCGCTCATGAGATATTTATACCATCGTCAAAACTTTTTAAATTTTTCGACGATCTGGCTGGAAAAATCATAAATTCAAATTTGATAATTCGTAAAATTTCTAGCAAAAAAATAAATCTTAGCTCCATTTGTATTACGTAGAATTTATGCTGTTTCAAAATAAAAAAAAGAAGGAACGTAACATAAAAATTATTTTTGAAAATATCACGTGAAAAAGTAAAAATATAAAATTTATTTTTAAAATACCTCGAAGTTCTTCGACAGTACAATTGAAAAAATTTATATGATTTAATAGGCCAAGTGTAAATGTCATTTTAGAATTGAAGTTTGCGATTTCTTGGTCAGAACAATATTTCACCGCGAATTGTTTAGAAGTGACTCATTAAATTCGATAGCGGTCATTCACGATTTACCTTCCTTCTTCGGCAAATAACTTTGATTACAACGCGCTTTTTCCACTGAGGAAAATACTGCTGAGCCACGAAGACGTCTCTCAGACATCGTCGTAATCCCAGTATTTAACGATCTTTCAATAACATCAGAACTTTTCGCCTATGGGGCCTCTCCTCTTGTTCTCGTAAACTTTTCGGTACAGCCTGCGCCGCGTTCCCTCGTTCGTAGGGATTATAACTGTAACTTTGAGATTAATGCTCGAAACTACGGTCGCTACTGAGTTTCCTCTGTATCAGTGGCCTGTCAGGAAATTCAATAGATCCAACGTTTGGATCATGTGAACCGTCCAAGAGTAGTAAAACGTAATGCGATCATTGTTAATAATATCTCGAATGCTATACTTTTTTAATTGGTATTTTACTTCGTGAGAATAAACCTAACAACTTTATACAATTTTTCAAAGGTTGAAAAAGAAAATGAATGAACGAATTAATTTATTTATCATGTCTTTGCTAGCGCTGTAGGTTTATTACACTTGTAATATTATTTATAAGGATTTTAATTAAATACAAATTTGAAGCAATAAATTAAATTAAAAAGAATAAAATAGAATGGAATAAATGAAATACATT
>JABMBV010004366.1:0-10868 GCA_018906735.1 Mesochorus sp. PSUC_FEM 10030011 | reverse complement strand
TATATATACATATATATTCTTCTTTTTTCACTATTTTGGTATATGTATATATATAACGTCATCCACAGCAGTGAACTGTTCAAGGCGTGCGCGGCGACTTCTTCAAATCCTCGTTAAAAAGTTAAAGTGGATTGCCCGCGGAGAGTCCCACGAGTGGTGTGGCTCTCCGCACACTCCCGCGTCTACTTTTTTCATCCTTGGTTTGCCCCGTCTCTTCTCTACCTTTTCTATTGCCAGGGATGAACATGGAAGGGTCATGACTGCCATTTCGTTTGGAGTTCTCGTACATGTAATGCTATAATATTATATAGTATGTGTACATTTTTCCATATGCTCCAACTATATAACGCATATGTACCAAGAAATCGACGATTTTTCCTAATCTAAAAAGAGTTACACATTGAAGGGTTTGTGGAGTCCTCTAAATAATAAAAAAAAAAAAAATGTACAGACTTCTTGCGCACTGCATATTCCGCAAGGACTTTGCCTCGTCGTTCTATCCAAATGACTTTCTCTTCTTTTTTTTTCTACATCCAGTAGAATACGAGCATACTACACAATCGTAACTCCTTGATTCCTTTTTTTTTTCCACTTTTGCCCACTCGATACAACATTCCATACTGACCCCTTTCGTTTTATCCTTTCTCTCGTGGTCACTCTCTGCTTTGGAGGTTCTCTTTGGTTCGTGGTGCGGTGAATAGAGTGTGGCACAGAACGCAAGTTCGCGGAGACCACATAGCGAGAGAAAGAGTCACGAGGTAACGAAAAGTATGAGAGAGAAAGAGAGAAAGGTAGATGAATAAAAAGAGAATACACATTCGTCGCCATAGCGAGATCGAGAACACAGATTAATGTATTTATTAAACGTAAAGGCAGCGCGGTAGAGTCCTTTTGGCATAACTGCTTGCCGCTCATGTATATACAAGTCCCATACATACATATTCTTTTATGTATATATACATACTATGATCGACTATAAAGGACCGGTATCAAAAATTTAGGGAGGACCCAAGACCGGTAAATTCGGTGAGAACGAACAGTGAACGACCGGGCAAGACATTCTTAGTGCCTTTTAGCTGGTGATGTTCTACACTGTTCATTTAGCGGAGGTTTGTACACTGCAACACTTCAATTTTTATTGAAAATCACAAAAGTCTCCGGGGATGAATCTGATTCGGTGTACTTAGAATGATTAGTACGTTTCAATTACAAATAGTATGCGATTCATTCACGTGAATTTTGCAATTTGATTAGCTATTTGGGCTCGGCATCAATTTGATGCAAAATAAATATTATGTTTTTAAAACAAGGTTGTTTGGGTTGTAGGACACTCTGTGCTATACAAAAAATACGCATTATGAAATAAAAAAAAATGCGTTATTTAAAATTCTTCTAAAATAACCATGATGACGATAATTTAAGAATTAACTGTGCAATCTAGAGAATAATATGTTTCTGCACCTTAGGACACAGTATATCTTGATTTAAGTTGTAGGTAGAGTCGATATGCTGTTTTGCTCGTTTATTACACTGTCGGTGAAGTTGACTCGTGGTCTCCACAGCTCGCAAACTCGTTTTTGGTCGTCCAAGCGAGTGACTGGCAACGTGTCTTTTCCCCTCTTTCTTCCCTTTGGGCCTTCATTCTCTAGCGACAGCAGCTCGCCTTTCAGCTTCCCCTCAGTCACATCAGCAAGTACCCCCAAGGCACTTTTCTCCTTTTCTGATGATCCTTTTGTTTTTTCTACCTACAACCGAAGCCGTCTTCATCCTTTCACTTGAAGGTTCCTCTTTCTCGGCGATGTTCGCCATATATACATATACATACTCTATGGCTCGGGACTACGTTGCTACTTATTTAGGCCCCACCTCATGAAAGAACAATGATGTCGTACCTTGTCAAGACTCGAGGGGACAGTCTCTTACTTAATTGAGTCGAATCTCAGAAGATGCAGGCGACATTTTTTCTCGAACGTGTGTGATAGTAAGCAGCGAGAGAGTAAGAGTGGGAACAACGAGCAAAGACAGGGTACAAACCAGAACGAGATTCAGTGAGGTACAGAAGAGAATAAGGACCGAACAGATTTTTAAGAAAGAAGAAGAACGGAGGCAGTCGAACACATTCAGTTGCGGTTAGACTCCCAAACGACATCGGCTTTCTTCCTTTTCTCTCTTTCTCTGTCTTCCGTTTTGGGGCTGCCCATGATATAAAACGTTGCTCAAACACCGGTCGACCGTAGCCGGTCGAATCACAAACTCGTATTTCTCTTCGAATCAATCTTCCTTGAAGCCCTGAAGGTTTCACAGATATCAATGATGAGCCTAATTGTATTATTGGTTTGGTGAAACGCCGAAACAAAAAAGATATTCTATTTTTTTATTCTTCGTGTTGAAGTATAGGCTGCAAAAAATATCGTATTGACACACGTCTACAATTTTGTTGGTGCTATAAAAACACTATAGTATGTTTGATAAACTTTCAGTTTCATTGATGATATTGGCACAGAAAATATTAAACTTATATGTATGTATATTTTTTCATTTGTCGAGAATTTTTCAATTCTAATATGTTTCGATAAAACTCTTTGTCCCGGAATATCATCTAAAAGAAATGAATATGAAAAAGGCAAACTTTGATGCATACATAATTTACTTGGAAATGCCAATATTGACATTGAGCCAACAGACTAAATGTTTTGTCACTCAAAATGCTTATACTCAACTGTCGATCAATCGCTTCTCTTCCTTTTTTTACCGATTCATGAATATTCCGTGTAGAAAGTAAGCAAATTAATAGTCTATTTGTACGATTGTAGCATTTCAATCCGTTCTCCTATGTCAGCAATATTAATTTTTTATTTTTAATAATAACATATAATGTATACAAATATATAGTATGGGCCAGTTAAAAGCCGTTCATTCGGGATGATTTAAGTTCTTCACAGAAGTCAAAATATAATCGATATGCACTTTGCTGTTAGAGTTGATAATTCGAAGTAATTCAAACCGATTACGAGGCAGACATTCGAAACCGAATACTCAGAGACTTCCGTTTTACTCATCCTACTATCCATATGGCGAGCATAGTAGTTTCAGCTTATAGTTTCGCCTGGTTCAACTCCCAACTAGGAATTATCTGATCTGGTGAGCTTTATCTCTATATTAGTTACAGAATATAACGGTGTACGAACTTGACAAAGTAGGCAGTCAACAGAAAATGACGAGAATACAGACAATGGGCCGAAGAGAAAGAGTGAGAGAGAGGGATAAAGAGAAAGAATGGAAAGCCTGCATTTATATCCAATAACTAATAATAACATTGTACACCCAGGAGAGAACATTTAAATAATCTCTATTGTTGCTATTCGAAAAAAGACACTTAAGATAATGCACTTAATTCCAAACGATGCATTGTTTTTATTCCTGACAAAGTTTCTTCTAAATTCAAGATATTCATTTTAATATATAATATTCCTCTTCAACATAAGTCTACTTTATCGTTATCCAAGACATAATAAGTGATTGTTACAGTGGATTAATCTCTTGGCAGTAACAATCATACACTCAAATACGTATAACATTGTTTCCGGGCAATCTCTTCGCCCAAGGAGATTATCCGACTAAAGCTTCTTGTGGACTATGGATCCTGTATAGTATGGCGTTTCAGTTTAATGCATTCGTTATCACTTTGAAGTTCTAATATCTGCTATAGGACTGATAAAGACTATTTGTTTGACTCAATTTCTTTTTTGTTTTGATTATTTGAAAAATAGATATTGCATGCTGATATCATTGTGATTATACAAATTCTAAACTAATTTACGACCTGTAGTTTCCAAATATTGGAAAATGTATTTACTACATCGATTGGAAATATTTTTTCTTACTCTGCTCTCAATTTATTATATTATTCGTCGTTTTTTTTTCATAGACACAGGACGACTTTCATGTTGACAGCGGATCTCCAGGTATCGTTCTCTATCATTTGGCATGCGCCGTCCAAGGCCTTCGCTATAAAAGTCCTCTCATTTCCTCTTGCAGATTATCTATCCATACCTGCGGATTCCATTATAATTCGGTGGATAAGCTATTTGTGTAGTCACCGGCCGAGTTCGAAAGAGCAAAACGAAAGAGACATTTTTACATGACGTTACATTTTTTTTCTTTTCCGTTGACTCTTTTTTTACCCAAAGCGACTCGCACACAATCACACAATAGTGCAAATATATATACCTAAGAATTATAAGTCTTTTCTTCGTTCTCATGAAGTATATTTCTCTCTCTTTTTCCCGATCGACATTTCACCGTGGCACGTTTAACCGAAGACCTTTTCATTGCTTCATGCCGCTTATTTTGCATGCCGGACACACAAACTCACAATCGATACATATTTCATAATCTACGATCGGCACACGGTACACGAAATCTGTACAGATGGCAGGTACAGCTTAAGCAATAAGCCATACCTGTATTCATCGGCCATGTGGATAAACACGGGGTCTCTTACAATATAAAAAAATGTATCAGTTCTCATCCAAGGTCAAAGGGGGGGAAACCTTTCCACCACCGTTGAAGAAGCCTCTACGGATGCGGTTGAGATGCAGTGCTGCAGCACCGAGGGAGGTTGGGTTTTCTGGAGTCGCGCGGACACAGCCAGATCGAGAGAGCGAACAACGACAAAGGGACGTCGCGCGACGTCCCGCGTAGCTCCCTAAGCATCCTTGCGTCGAAAGGATTTCTCGTGCGCGCCCGCGGTGCGGCGATCAAAAGCTATGGAAAGAGGAGAGACCGTGCGACAGGACTTGAAACTCGCCTCTTAAACTCGGTGTTCACTGCCGCCGAAGATTTGTAGCCGTTGCGTGATATATCGCAGCATTTGCTATCTGGCAGGTCTCCTCCTCCGAGTGTGTGACTCGCTGGGATACCATGAACAGAGGGTCTCCGAAATTCGCGCTCTGGAACGATGACCACGCTAAGACCAAGACTGAACACGGGATGAAGGCGCTTTTGGGGACTGTCCTGAGGCCACAGCGCAAGCAATCCGGTCTTAGTTTTATTTTTATACGTTGATAATCCTTCGATACTCTGTATACAAAGTATTCTTCTCAGTATAGAGAAGGTTCGCGCTCCTGCGGTAGTTTCGCATACGGTAATCCTGTTTCATCTTATATCGAATAACTGATGCACTGCTGCGAGCCTCGTTCTGTTCCATCATTTTTTTTTATTGTTCTTTACGATTATTTTCTACTGAATTAAGAATCCAGGGAAATGGAAAAACCATTATCTTTTTACTTCGTGGCTCATAACCACTTGAGCATTTTTATATTTTTTATTTTAATTTCTCATTAATGCTGAGCAAAAGCCATTCATTCGCCACAGCGGCACGTCATCACCGCGCGGTATCAAACGACCTACGCCAGCGATATAATCACAATAATTAGTACGTGCAAAGATAAAAAAAAAATAATCAATAGCAATTTTCGTTGAGATCCGGACGAGCAGAGAAACGAACCGCTCCTAACGATCTTTCGCGCAAAATCGTGGAGTTATTTTTTTGCAAGTTCTCTCATTCTCGGCTGGCTCGCCCTCTCTATCTCTCTCTCTCTCTTTCGGAAGCAAAAAATAAAGAGAGAGTTGGCTCATATAGTCCGGGTGGTTATACGGTTCGGACGCCTCCGCCGCGATTGCGGTTTCCTATACTCATTCACCTGTTCCCCAGAACTTGCGCAATAATGCCATGGCGTGTTATATTATGTATATATATATACATATATACAGTATATGTACCGTGCATCGCTATGGCTTCCTCTACCGAAAAATAAAAGTGCTACGATACTTTTATCGATCCGAGGTAGCAGCAGAGTATTATACTACTCGTCGTTTTCGTGAGTCCGACCAGGGAGCGCCTCTCGCTGTCATTAAATGCGCTCAAACGTTCCCCTCCTTTACCAGCTACGGTTCACCATTAAGCGGCTCTCTAGCGGATAATCAGGCTCTCGCTCTCTCGTTATATTCGACGAACTCATCGAGTCTCAGCGCACGGTTTATTTCGTCGTGTGCTTTCGAATCCACCCTCAACGTTGATGGCTCATCGTCAAAAGAGAAAGAGAGATAGAAAAAGTCATCTCATGAGTCGTCCACTTAGACTTTTCATATCGCGCTAAACAAGATTTCAAAAAGGCAGGCTTATGTCTAGTTTTTAGTTCATATATCGTTATACGATTGTTGATTATGTATGTGCTTTTTTCACCACGATTCTTTCGAAAACGGGTGATCCTGCTTGACTTTTTACGGGAGAACAGGTCGGAATTAAGTCGATAAGATTGTGATTTTTATTCTGTGTACGATTAAAATGTTTATTAACGTAGAAATGTCTTATACTAACGTCACAGTTTACATTAATTTTAGATTTTGCTTAATTCAATACAATGAAAAATGGTTTAAGATCCAAATCCCGGTTATGGTTTGTAACGTAAGAATGATTGTAGAATATTTTTAAATAAAAAGAGGGGTCTGATGGTACATGCAAAGGGTTCGATGTCCGGTCATGAACTGCTGCGTTTGTCTCGTTTCCTTTATTTTAAAAATGCAAAATGATGATGATTGATGACGTCAAAGCAAAAATGGAAAATTTCGAGATTTTGGGTTTTGTCCAGATGTGACGAACAGAAAGAACTCGCTGAACGGAAAAGTAAGTTTCCTTTTTTTTTTTATCCAGCATAAGTAATGATAGTGTAGTCATGTGTTTTATGATCGAAAGAGATGCAGTTGACAATAGTATAGCTACGTTCAAATGAATATTTAAAGGACACCCTTTTTTTTTGAACAATTGTAAAAGAGAGAGTTTTTTGACGAAATAAAAAAAAAGGAAAGAAAAAACTAAAGCTAAAATATTAAGAACTTATGCGTGCCTCACACATATAAAACAGTGCTTAAGTTAAGTTTTTTTTTTTTTTCAAATTGTTCGTTTCTCATGTTAAGCAAACTAATTACTCAGTATACAAAGAAAAAAAAAACAATTTCTGTAGATAAATTGTAAAGTAATTAAATAGCTATGAGATAATCTCACATCACTATGGGATCAATCTTCAAACTGAATATTAAAAAAAAGTATTAAGTTAAAAAAAAAAAACAAAATCGATATATTCGTTTACAGGGGCACTTAAAACGGCTGACCCAAGTGAAAGACAGCGCGTTGAGAAGACTCTGGGGGTAAAAATTTTATTAGTAACATTAATAATAAAAACAAACATCACTACCGGACTATTGTATTTTGTACTCATTTAAATATACTGCGGTGTAATATGCTGAAGTAGATAACTATATATTTTCGATGGTTGTCCGGTAGGCGGATGGGAATTAAAATGAAAACGGGCCAACCGGAAAGAAAGACAGGGGTGGAGAGGAGCGAGCGTCCAAAGGGAAAGGGAGGAAAAGAGAAAGAGAGGAAGAGAGAGAGAGAGAGAGAGATGAAAATTCAAACGAGTGGTCCGTGGAACTGTAACGGTAGCTTGGAACCGCGAGTTTGCGTTGATTTAGTGCTATATACCGCCGGCGCACAGATGAAGTCCGAGTTGGGGTAGGTGTGCGGTGTAGGGTCGAGAGAGCCATCGTTTGAGAGAATGCGCTGCCCACCAGAGAGCTCTGTTCTCGAATATACCATACATGTTTGGTATATACTGCATGGGATATACCCCATACGAGTCGCACCATGACGCAGTGATACAGATAGCCGACGGAAATGGCGGAAACTAAACAGTGGTAGCCGGATATGATGCCAACCACCGCTGCGTACTTCCGCCCAAACGACGCGCGTCGCGCGTTTCACCAGGAGACATACACGCAGAAAGAGAGATGGAGAGAGAGAGAGAGAGAGAGAGAGAGCTCTCAATTCTGCAATGTCCTCTGACACACGCTGAACAGAAACTGGATCCATTTGCGGGCCACACAGAGTTCGACAAAACCCTTTCCTCACGGTTTTCCAAAGCACAAACACACAAAACTTTACTCCGCGCAGTTGAACGGTACATGCTTGTATATTATCAACCCTGGTATGTTGCGGGACAAAGTTGTAAATATATGCAAGGGAGTCAAAAAAATAGAGAACAAAATTTGCATGTAAAGTTATTGGGATACTGAAAATCCTCGACGCGTGTGTTTGGTAAAATAGAGAAAGCTTCTTGGAAAATGCTTTCGATATATCTGTGCACCATACGCGTTCGAAGTATATACGCGATACGCATACGAATTTTCTATTCCCATGTATATGATAACGTTCAACGGACTCTGCGGTTATTCTACGTCGCGCTGCTCTCATTTCATTCAGTAGTGTTATTCAGATCTGTTTCAATTTTTTCATCGGTTGCGGGTTTTTTTTTCCATGACCCACTCGTGGATTATGGCCATTGACGTATTTATGACAATAACGACCAATGAGATCGCAGTCGGAATTCGAGGCTGCATATGAAAAGCAGGAAATATATAGATTCTGCGCTGGGATATAAAGAGAGCCCGACGAAAAGCGATGAAACGTGAAAGCAAAGGATAGACGAAATTAAGTGAAGGACGCTTGAGTAAGAGACCGGACACAGGCATACTGAAGGTTGGGAATAAAATCCGATGGGGTGGAACAGGTGATAGTGGCAGAGAGCCAGGGTAAAAAAATAAATAAAATAAAATAAAAAATAGCCCATCGAAGGAAAAAGCGCAGAGGGATATGAGCAGAGTGCAGGTTCAGGCCTCTCGCGTGTGCATCCGATAAATCTCCATAAATATGTATGAACGCCCTAACGTTCCCTTGGGACTTTTGTTCCTATATGGGACCCACAATGCTCTCAACGCTCGCTCTTTCTCTCTCTCTGTCTCTCGTTTGCTTTTATCGTATAGTCGCCGTGTCACTTCTATGCTAGACGTGTCTACTCAACAAAATATGACATAAACTGATATCAACTGTGTGATGTTCACTTTATTTTATGTTTTTCAATTTCTTATGCTTTTTTTTTCTTGTTTAAATAAAACTTGACAACTCAATTGATATTTTCTAAAACTTTTGCTTTGACTAAATGGCAACTTGAATTCACGTTCGATACATTTTTTTTAACTGTTTCTCCTACACATAAACATTTGTATTATTTCGATAAATATAGGATACAATTCAACATCAAAATAAGAATAATTTTACATACAAAATTCCATTTATGAGGTGAGGTTTGTTCTGGTTTCTCCCGTTTAAATGTCCACGTTTATATATGTATATAGGAGAACGCAGAGTTATGAAAGTGCGCGAGGCGTGTAGTTCGTCGATGCAGTTTAGTAGCGTTTTCCACCGGCGGAATGTCATGCATTCGTCGGCGTTTTGCTTGACATCGTGGACACTTGAATGTTCATTAACAGATACATATATATGTATACATGTTATACATGGAAGGCAAATGAGACGGAGAGCCGCTATATCGTGAGTAAACCCATATGCTTGAAGGGAGAGAGGAAAGGGGTATGATTTCTGCTACATTTGCAGAAATGTATGGACCCCATCCCATACTCTGTAGAATGAAATTTATTTGGTAAAATGATATTATTTAATAACCATAAATATGGAAAATTGTGAAGTCAATTTGCCAATTAAGCTCAAAATAATGATAGAAAAGCGCGTTCCTACCATGAGCGCAAATAAATATTGAAAACTTTTACCGAAAATCAATTTCATCAGGGAACGAAAATTTGAATTCGCGATGAAAGGAATATTATATCTATTTATTTCCGTGATAGGAAAATGCACACGTCGCGCAGCTAATAAAAACATGTCTTCTTCAGCAAGGGCACCAGCTGTCTTGTTTTGGTTGATTTGTTGGGCTATCTAAAGAAGCCTCAGGGGCCACACTCAGCGTCAGGCACAGATTATAGTCAAGCACGCAAAACGGCCGATCTTGTCGTTCCCGATTTCCAACCACGATAGTGTATGTATGTGTATATATATATATGTATATATGTGCATACGTATAGACATCCGTTTCGCGAAGTGGATAAATTCGCATCGCCGAAGACACTGACGACTCCTGAAAGTGGCAGATGTCGGGAGCTTGCGGAGCGAACGAGCGAGTCCGTGACCCGGTTCAACGAGGAACTATCTCTTACGGCTCGAATGGTGCGCTGGGGCTTTTAGGAAGAAGAAAGTCTGAAGAGAGACGAAGAGAGAATACAGATAGATACGAAATTCGTGAGACAGTTGGACAATCTCGAAATTACCAAGCGCCAAATACATGTTCGACTCACTTTACATTCGTAGCGACATATATACATACATATATGTATAAATTCAGCGAATAGAAAAGAGAGATGGAAATACAAATATTACAGTTAAAGTTTTCTCCAACGTTCTTTTAACCCAGACACGAGAGGAATTCCAGTCGAAAGCATATTGTACCTCATATCAAAGTGATTAATGGAAAATTTATCCCGCCGAGCTTACGCCACCGGAACTGTACTATTAATTGCGTCACTTTCCCATCAGATCCCTTATGAGCCTACCCTATTCGTCTTTGTTGCCATTGCTAGCTCTGAAACGATGTTTAATATGCCCTTTGTATGTCACTCACTATTCCATACGCGAAAGACATTTCATATTTCCAATGTTCGTTCCCCATTTTCAAACGCTTTGAAACAGGCCTGCACAGATAACTATGCACGAAGAGTCAGATATCTAGCAGGACTACGTTTATATAAAATTGAATCGTTTTTGTTATACTGATCTAATAAAAAAATGTCTGTGTCCATACGACAACGCCAACACACTGTGTAGCATTCCGTGAATGAATCAAAGCGGAGGAGTCAGTGTATAATAATTTTCATGAACGAATTTAACTTGTGCATAA
>JABMBV010004355.1:0-10868 GCA_018906735.1 Mesochorus sp. PSUC_FEM 10030011 | reverse complement strand
GTTTTTATTTAAAGATTAATCTTTATTTTTAGGTCTACAAATTATTATTAATTAGACTGGCGATAATATGATTAATTTAGTATTTTAAATTACGTTTATTCAAAATAGAAAACGATTTTAGATAGCTGCTCTTTATAATAAGCTTTGAAAACATGAATTTTACATCATATTTTGAAACAATTACGTATTAATAGCCTGCATATAAAAGTTTAATAATCACTATAATAAACGTAATGAATAGAATTTTGAATACTCATAATCTAAAATACCTGCACCCTATCGCAAAACCTAAATTTTGCGTTCAACCTAAAATTTCATCCATTAGAGCAAATGCCTTGGTTTTGGACCCTGCTCTATTAGTTTCGAACTCTTTCAATATACATACGAATTGAATGAGCCATTGAGATGATCCAAAACTGGTGCATTTAACTAACTGTTTATCCAAAATTATCATCTAACAGAACAATTCATTTTTTACTTATAACTTATAACTTATAACTCTTAGGCTCATATTCACAGTCGGTTCTTAAATTTTAAGACGGTCTTAAGTCCACCTTTCCATTGACTTATCGAGCGTTTTCATTCCCAAATACAGTCTTAAGCACGGCCTTATATCTGAGAACCGACCATGAATACGAGCCTTAACGTGTCCAACTGTCAAATTATAGAACTTTGACTCGATATTACAAAAAAAAGGGATACTAAGCGAAAATCTAAAAACAGTTTACCAATGTAAATGCTAATTTTAGAATCCAATGGTACCATTATTTTTTTCCCACGACGCCAATTAGTATATCATAATTTCTTTTTCACATTCTATCAATTATCGTAATATAACATTTAATATTTTCCTTAGCTGATCCGAAACCGGGGCGCTTGCCTTAACGATGTTTCCTTGTTTCAGATAACTTGCAGATATAGATAACAACATAGTATTGTTTCAATATAAGCAGATTTTCATTTTTGAGCATCTTACGAAAAAAAAAAAAAATTGCAGAAAACAAACTGATATTACAACTTACCTTCCCTTCCTCTACATACTTGTTGACGGTACACGAAGAGCACAAAGTGTGTGTAAAACACCGCATATTAGCTCGAATATAGGGAGGATGCTTTTGGTACTTCCGCGAGGGTTGGATATTCAATAAAAGCCAGCTGGCACATTACACACGGAGATGATCTCTGCAGATATAGGATGACAATAATAACGGTACCCTTGGTCCTTTTTTCTCGACGATCGATAGTGTCTTCCTAATCTCAGTGGCAAAAACCAACGAGGGTGAATTATTATTATTTGTTTCGGACCACGAAGGGTTAGAAATACAAGATGATAAACAAGATGAAAGCAATCATTGGCGTATATTATTCGAGATAGTCGTCCATTTTGTTGGAAGCGAAAAAGTGTGTGCTCTCTAGCGGCGCCTTAGCGCTGGACCACCCAGTCTCTGGCCGAGGGATTCCCCCTGTGCGACAAAATGATTTCGTGCACGCGCTCACGCGCACAAAGATTTCAATGCCGTGTGTAATATAATAAAGAGGAAGAAAAAATCCAACGTGCGCAGCTTCCGATCGAGTCGGCCATTATAATACTTCGGGCACATAAAGCACACGCGTCTTCTGGAGCTTGGCGCATATATAAGGATACTCGGTAGGATGCACGTCCTACATCAAGAAAAATAAGAGAAAACACGAAGAAACTCGTGTCTCTGACGTGGGGGGTGTCCTTGTGTAAGACGATTTCGACCGGAATAGAGTCCACTAATAACTCTGCCCGAGGAACCAAACGCACCTTGCACCTATTTTTGTATTTAGTAGAGAGATGAAGAGAGAGAAGAAAAGGTATAAGAAGAGAGAGAGAGAGAGGGGAATGGATGATGGAGATTTTGAAAAGTCCGCACTGCGGGTGCGCACAAGTCGCGCGTGAACACGGGCCACCCGCCCACGTTGACCTTTGTCGCTCGTTTTTATCTCCCTTTCTCTCTCTCCAGAATCCCTTATTCTCTCAAAAATCACTTTTCTTCCCTGTCTCTGGCTGACTCCTCTTCTTCTTCCACCTCTCTCTCTCTCTCTCTCTCTCGTTTTCTCTGGCAGGACCCAAAGCATCCCGCAGTACCTGCAGTTCTTTGTCGCAGTGTTTGCTGACGTTGCGTCCGTTTTTGTGTGCGGTTTTGTCAACGGCGCGTTCATCCGTGTTATATGTTTGTCTCTGGTCCTGGGTGACCGCACGAGGGCACGCTTACATACAATGTGGACGGGAAGCTAAAAGACGAAGAGACGCAGCGATCCGCGTCGAGCCATCATGGCTGTGCCCTTTTTTCGCCGTTCCGAGTCCAAAGTATATCGTCGAGAATACCACGCTTTTATTCTCGTTTATACATATCTAGATAAATAAAGTTCGTTTTCAACAAAAACGAAAGATTTGTTCAACACCCGGAGGTTCTAATTCAATGAACCAAACGCCGCGTATCCATGTGTGTCCGGCGCGACTTTTAGTGATTTTGTGCCGAGAGACGACAGGACTATACCGCAGGGATGGTTTTTCTCTATGTGCTCTCTTATTCGTCCGTAACCTCAATTCTTACCATTATCCATTTTTCTCCGCGTATACGTATTGCTCTCGAGTCAACATCGAAAGTATACACGTGTCCTGTCCTCATCTTCTTCCCATCCGTCTTGCAGACGCTTTTTATTGTCCTTGAGCCTATATGATCGAGGCACACGCCTCGAGCGACTCAATGCGAAACGCGTATACAAAAGTAATGGTAACTTTCGGGGTTTACTCAGCTTCACACTAAATATCGCGTGGCGCTTGGACAGAAACAAGGCCAAAGGTTGCGTTTTCCTTGAGAATCCCGCAGAGAGGCCATTTCCGGTTGGACTTACGATCGACCTCGAGCTGTCAGCTAAACGAGGACTTCTGCTTTTAGAAGAATGTTAACGCGCATCTGCGTAATAAATGAAACTGAAGAAAAACGTTTTAAAGTAGGAGTCTCGCTACGTTGTAGTCAAACGACGGTTTATGAAACGTTGCACCAAAACAAAATGTAAAACATTTGTTTTGTATAGCATAAATCTTTGAAGGATGAAAACTTCTCGGATACAAAGCTCTATCTTAATTATATTTCTTATTTTATTTCACTAGAAATAATTTCGAATTGCTGATTTGGTTCGAGTACAATTAACTGTAAACATCTTAAAAATTTTCATTAAATAAGCCGGTGTATTTTTATAATTACATTGAAATCTTCAGAATTTTAATTCTGGATCGTTAAAAAGACACTTCTTTTCAAAAAATCGAATATCAATTTATTTTAAAGAATTTTACAATAAGTATTGAATTTTAAATATTTCAATAGATGTGATAAGGTCTAATTTTCTTGAAATAAAGTGACTATAATTATTGTTTTTTCAAATATTAAATATTTTTTATAAACTGCGGTCAATTATTGTTGTTTTTTTCCCTGTTATTTGAGAAAATGATTTCCTATACTTACATTCAAAAAATTAATTTGATCTGTTCATTTTTAGTGTGTTTTTTGTTTTCATATTTTTCTCTTTTTCCATAAGAAACACATAGAAAAGTTGCCATCTTTGAAAATTAATAACTACTGAAATAATCGGTAAATTGAATTAAAATTTTGCAAAAAAAAATTGTTAAAAATATGTACAATATAATCGTAATTTTTCAATGATTCGGCTTTATTTTGTAAAACTATCCAGAACCTCCTTGAGGTCAATTATCTGGATCCTAAATCGCCAGCCGCAAGATTCAAAACGATTTAAATTAATATGTGCGGATGGTATATTATTTCCGTAATAGGAAAAGATGCACCCTATATTGAGTGGCGTTTGTTTATTGCATAACAATGCCTGCTGGTAAAGAAGAACAAGATAAACGTGAGCCACACAATAAGATTGTTATTTGTCCATGAGTAGAAGACAGACGACAGATGCGTTGTGGATAAAAAAAGGAAGAGAGAGGGGAAGGGGAGGGGGGAGGAAGAAAAAGGAAAAGACATGGATCCCCCAGCACCTGGCCACAGGGACATCGAGTCTCTTCTTGCCAACTTTAACTTCTTCTTCTTTCATTCTTTCGTGTTAGCAATACACGAGAGAGAGAAAGAGGGCGCGGCATTTACAAATCCGGAGATACAAATTATCGTGATCAAAAGCGTCGAGGATCTCTCGCCGAGGATGTATACGAGAAGAAAAAGATCAACGAGGCGGAAGGTGTACGGAGATGCTCTTCAGATTTCTCTTCTCCCTGCTGCTGCCAGAAGAAAAAGAAAACCGCAAATCACCTCGTTCCACGATATTCTCGACTTCTCGACTCTTGCGCCTTCTTTTACGAATCGTTTTCTCTCCGCTCGGATTTTTGCTGCCACGTGCATCAACATATCTTTCGGTCGGACGCGTTCGCCGTTGACGAGCGTTCATGATCATCGCGAAGGCCCGTTTATACCCTCTCTCGCGCCCGGAGAAACAGGCGCACACGCTTAGCAAGAAATTTTCAAATGGCGCGCAGAAACTAACGAGCCGCCCTCCCTTCTTTCGCCCCGCGGGGTAACGAGAGAACTCCGCAACAAATGATTGCTCGCTCTGTACACACACACACTCACGGCTCGTTCTATATCATTCCTGAGACCTTTTACTAATATACCGAGAGACAAATATGCGAGGATCTACCATTTCTTTGTTATTATCCGAATCTTTGTCAGTGATGGATTTCCTTTTTTTTTTTCAAATCAATTAGCCATCCAGCAACAAATCAGTATGTGAGAGCGCTTATGCCAAAGTATCTAGTAGCAAATATATCGATGAAGAGTAAAGATAATTACTATTAATAACGGGAGAAAAGAGGGGGGTGCGATTGCTCGCACGAGGTGTGTGTACACGTGTGTGTTAAGAAGGTTGAAACGTGTTTTGGATAGCGGTATGCGTCGCTGCTGTTCGGCACTCTCTGTGTGGCGTGCACGAGGACACGAAAAAAAGGATTCTAACGGAGATAGACGCGGGTGCCGACTCTCGTCTCTTGGATCATACACGAGAAAAAAAGTGGAGGAAGAGAAAGAGAGAGAGGGGGGGGGCAGAGAAAAATAAGAAGATAAAGTCAACGAGTCTCGTCGGAGGACATAATTTAGACGAGTGTATAAGAGCGGCGGGCTCGCTGCTGCTTGTGGAAAAAAGGAGCGGGTAGCGACAGCATTAGTAGCTAAGTGGGACTCTACGTTATCCTACACACACACACACAAATATATATATACACACCTCTCTGAAAATCGTGCGAGGTTTAACGTTTATTCGCTGGCGCACTTTCCGTCTCTTTCTCTTACACATAGAGAAGCGAGAATGAGAGATAAAGAGAAGAGAAGATAGGAGAGAGAGAGCGAGAGAGAGAGAGAGAGAGAATTTGAAGTATAAAGAGGATACTCAAAGGATAGTGCCTGCGTATGTGTGTTGTGAAAATAAAAGAAAGAGAACAGATAGAAGGAACGTCTCGTGTTGTATTTCCAAAAGCGATATTATCTCTTTCTCTTTCTCTCACTTTCGCAGTCTCTGCTGTCCAACAATATTGCTCGCAAGCTACGAAACACCACGGATAAACAGACTGCGGAATTACGATCTGGAGAATACGTGTACAAGTGTATATGTATATACGTTGGCGCGAACCTTCACGAGAACGCACAATATACAAAAACAGTAACCGCGTCATATTTAAAACTCGCGCTCCTGGATTTTGTGGTGATATCACGAGGCTCTTCACCAACGAATATGCCGGGTACTAGCGACCAGCGACATTGGCGAAAGCAGGAACTACGTCCACGTACAATTTTCAATATTAAGAAGAAAATCTAGTCCCGCGCTACCTAAACTAGCCACAGTACAAAAAATAAGAGCCTTCGCTTAACCCATTAAGGCCCAAACGCACAAAAATCAAACGTTAACTTTTGATTCTTTAGCATACTCACAAAAATGAATATTTTTATAGGAGAATAGTCATTTCGTATGTTTTGAGGGTCGCTTTTTCAAATGCCGTTGAGAAAATTTTGAAAAAACGACATTTTATCTTACTTTTTTAAGGAAACGTGCAAAGTTAACGTTTGATTTTTGTGCGTTTGGGCCTTAATGGGTTAACTAAAGTTTGTGATAATGAAATAACGAAAATGATTCTCCTTCGTTGGGTACATTTATTTCCTCGTTCTCCCCCACACCAAGAGCGATAGTTTTATCGCAGATGGCGCGCCATCTGTACATTTCCAAGCGAATTTTCCGTCATACCTCCAGCGCCCCCCAATGAGACGTGTTTTGTACTTTTCATATACCATCGGATATTTCGTGAGAAATAATTGAAAGTTATTGCTAGGGAATTCTAGGGAGGCAACTGCGAATTGCGTTATTAGGATCAGAGGCTTCTGACTATTCATGGATTCAAACTGGCGATAAAAATCTCAAACATATAAACATTCCACGAGTGTGCAGGTGCACTCTAAATGCTTTTTTTCACGAGGTCCTCTTCGAAATGTTTCGGTGATACGGCAACGGACGTAGTGCGGTAGAAAAAAGTGCGGAGATATGAGAAAGAGAGAGAGAGAGAGAGAGAGAGAGAGAGAGAGAGAGAGAGAGAGAGAGAGAGAGAAAGAGAAGAAGAAAAAAGTTTCGAGCATTATCATAATCAGAAGAAGCGTGTGGACAGAGACGACGTTCTCAAGAATATCGTATGTCGACGGTTGAGACTTGAGGGAGGAAAAAAATATGGTAAAAAAAGAAAGAAGAGAGAATAAAGAAGATCGGAGGAAGGCGGCGCTTTCTTGGACGTTGCCTGGCAGTGACATTTTCGTTAATGCCACGGTCCGTTCAATTAATTAAAGCCAAAATGGTGGAAAATATTTTTAAGCCATATCTCACGGGCGCGCACACATGCTACTATTATCAGATACGTGTATTTGAATCGAATTTATACACACAGGCGTTTATACAGGACGACCGGTCCACCATTTTATCTCTCCGTGAATTCCGGTCGTGTTGTATTATAGAGAAGAGAGAAAGAGAGAGAGAGAGAGAGACGAGGAGCAGCAACTTTAAAACGCCGGTGCGAGTGACCCTCCCTCCTTCGTCTCTCTTTCTTCTCTCTTTCTTTCTCTGTATTATACACACTCGAGAGAAGGAAACGAGGGGCAACTCGCGAGTCCGCTCGTAAAGCAGATAAAGTCGCCGCCTACCAAAGGATCGCACCGAAACCGGCAGCAAGGAACAGCAGCCCAGCAGCAGCAAAAGCAGCAGCTGTCCGTGAGGCCCAAACGAAACGGCAACGCACCGCAAAACAGCCTCGACGATATTAGGTATGGCGCCGAAAAGTAGTGGGGCAGGAAAGTATAAATTTTAACGTTGAGATTAGATCGCGGCTCGGTCTTTATTCTCAAACTCCCGTTCTCTCTCTCTCTCTCTTTGTCCATGCTCATTTCTATATTCTAAAACCACCATCTCGAACTCTCGTATTATTTTCGACTCTTGGGAACTGGGAAAATCGTTAAAAGACGCCATCGCATTTTTTTTCGATTCCAAGTTTAAAAAAAATGTCAAACCCTCTGAATTCAATGAGATGGTGCATGCAATATATTCTTTAGAACGATCTTTGTGCTCTTTTGACTTGTCGAATATGAAGCGAAAGAGACTTGGATAATGAGATAACGTCAAATTGATTCTAACAGCATTGCTATGCTGTTATATTATTAGCAACCATAATGCAATAAATCCTAATGTCATGCATGGAACTGCTATTGAATTACATTCCATACACTTTGAGCAACATCAGCATTTAATTTTGAATTCGAGCATAACTTCGATTAAATCGCATTGAATACGATTCAATTAGGCAATCTTAACCTGCTGACAGCCGAGATGACACCAAATTAGCGTCATGTATAAAAATTATTTTTTGATTAACCAAATGTGTTATTTTTTTTATGTATTTTGACTTGCTGAATACTATTTTTTTTATCTACTTCAATCAAAAGTTCTTCATATATATTTAGCACTTAAAAAAATTGTAGGTGATCAAGGGCTGAAATGGGACACCATTTTTTTGCAGTATGCACCGGATATGCGTGTTGAATATGATTATGGGCTTAAAAAGGGGTTTAAACTAGTCCCAAAAATGTTGTCCAAATTTACGAAATACAGATCTCTCGATATATAATCCTTTGTATTTTATCACTAGCCAAATTGGTAATAATGGCCAAATTATCATCTACTATCTATTTCTGATCATAATAAGCACCATAATTTTTCTCAGCTACATTCAAAACCCTTAAGAAACCTTTTTTTAACTATTAGAAAAATTTTAATTTTCTCATACCTATTATACCACCGGCTTTGGAAATATATAACTGAAAAATTTCGGAAAACTTAGACTTATTTATTGAAAAGATGGCCGGCTTTCAGCAGGTTAATAAATATTCGTATTACATTAGAGCATTATCGCCACAGGTTGACAGCGAGTAATGTCACTATCTAACAAAACATAACATCAGTCTGTAAACCAGTTTAATCTCAGTAATTGATAATAAAACAAGATTTATAAGTAACGATAAGACCGCAGTCTCATCAGTCTGCAACTCATCGATTCGCAGACTAATCGTAGACGACGCGAATCAATCGAGTTGGTTTTGATAGCATCGTTCATTATAAAAATTGTTCGTATAGTCAGCGAAATTGAGATGAACGAAAAATCTTAAGTTAGGGATTCACCCTATCTTGGCTAAATTCTCTAAATAACATTCCAGGATAACTCCTTTCTACACACGTAACGAGCGCAATAATTGACACGAAAAGTTTGTAAATCAGTATTAGCATAATCAGGACGTTTGCTTCATTGTTTCAAAGTGAAAAGGTAATAAATTATTCTTCACGGTCTGATTGACGAAAGAGCCAAAGTTTTTGGACGCAGCTTCGTTGTTTTCAGTACATGAGATTAAATTATGTATGCGGTTTATGGTTTTTCAGGACACAGGGACGCGATTAAGTCGAGAAAGAAGCGCGCGGAACGAGACACAGTGAGAGGGGGTGAACGATTTTATTATACGAACCACTTTTGCTCGCTTGCTCGCGCTGCTCGATTTAAATTTCCGAAAAAATCGAGGACAGAGACCGCCCGGCGTGCGATCGTATACGCCATATTTGGAAAACGATCGTACTCGCTTAGCTTCAACCTCCCACCTTGTGACTATAGATACACTCGGCATATATCGTGCCGCATCTTATTTTGGAACATCGGACACAAGCTGCTGCTGCGTAGCGAGGTCTCTCGTTGCTCGAGCTTCCATAGGGGGTTAAAGGTACGAAAAATCGTAGCAAGCCGAATAATATTAACCGAGGCCCTCTCGCGGTCTTGTCTTTGGCCATTTTTGGATGAGACAAACTGCGCAGCTCAGGTAAAAAATCAAGACTCTCTGTAACGAGTCTCTGAAGATTTTTAGGAGCCAATGAATTTCTACGTACTAATTATCGAGTATAATTAAGAGGACTCCGGGTTTTAAAAGCCAGTTCGATCCAAAAACTGCACACTTTTTTCAGAGACAGCCGTAACGCTCTCTCAATCACGCGACTGGAATATTGTCAAAGTTTCTTTAAAGACTCCCCTCGTAGATTATTTACGTATAAAATCAAATTGTCAAATTTTTTTCGAAAAATATTCTTTCGATCGAAATAATGTTTGTGTTTATGTTTATATTCCTACGCTGCGTTTTACCGTAGAGTAGGTAGTTTGTTTGATAAAATCTTTAATTGTTCTTTTTTTGTATTCACTTAACATTTATCGTATTATTTATCTATTTATGTGCTATGAAATTGTTATAAATAGTTATAGTTTAAAATTCGATAGATCTTGAATAGATTGATGATTACAGAACTCGATGTGCTCTCGAGTTTTTCTTAGAGTAAATGCCTTTAATTGTAAAAATTTAAAAAAAAACGTAGTAAAAATTTCTTCAAAAATGAAAATAAAAATTTCAATTTTTACCGCATGTTTCAACACGCCACAATTATATTTTTTTATTCATTTTTAATTTTTAATTTAATTACGATGTCAGATTTTCAAAATTTTCAAATCTCAAAATGACAAATTAACGAAAATAGCATTACTTTAAAAAAGTCAGACCTTGAAGGATGAAAAGAAAAACTTGAAAAAAAGGAAAATAAATAGTATAGACATAAAAAACCAGCGTATATAAATAATAATTATAAAAAATGAATTTTAATTGTACGATAAGTAATAGTAATAAATTATGTGCATAAATCATGTGATCTAAAAAAGGAAATTTTCCCTTAAAAATGCCAGATGAAAGTTCCACTTTTGATGTGTGATCCAAGCACACTAACAATTTTGTTTTATTATATATTTTTTAATAACGTTATTCAATAAGTTGTAGCGCTCGATCAATCGACCAATTTACACGAGACCTTTTATTTTTCTATGATCAACAGACACGGTGTTGCAACACAAATTGCCCCAATGTTTCTACACATATATATACATAGTGACGAGAAGACACGATACAAGAGCGGTGCAATCGAGCGTGTAATAACTCGCTCGCGCGACGACGCCGGCGTCGTTCTCATCCTGGTTAAACGATTACCTTTTTTTCCATTCTCCTTTTTGTTTTTTTATTCTTTATATAAAAATATACAATATATATTCACCAACACACGGTGGTGTAGAAAGATATTTTATAATCATGCATGAATAAAAATAATCAATCGATGAAAAAGTCTCTAAATATACAAAAAAAAAAACTTTAAAAAAGTAAAGAAAAAGGGTACACCATAAGTATTGAAATGTCCCGCCAATTTCACGGTTTCAATTTTAATAT
>JABMBV010004344.1:0-10868 GCA_018906735.1 Mesochorus sp. PSUC_FEM 10030011 | reverse complement strand
TGCCCATGGCCATAGCTTCTGATTTTGGTTTATAAACATATTTATCATCATCGGGGTATTGTATCTCAGGCAACTGCGTACCCCGTGAGCCATAGTATCGGGCTCATTATCGTTTCGTGACTTAAGACGGTACAGAAAATCGAGCTCAGTATTGTTTCTTTCGTCGCGTGACGAACATTTAAAAAAAATGCATCCGCGTTTTAGTGCGGCCTGTTTGACGGGTGTGCAGGCGTCGCGTATACTGCGTGTGTCGGGTACGCGATACATCGTATTACGAACGATGACAATGGAGGCAATGTAGGGCATACTCCAAAACACACTGACATCTTACCAGCAGACATTATCAATAGCGAGTATGCTCATAGCACAGGAAGCGTTACCCGAGGCTTCCTGTGTAGTGGTTGTAAACGAGAGTTTATTGCGGGGCGATATAATTAATGAGGCTGAAGCAGGCAACCACTTCGAAGTATTCCTCGTCGACGAGGGATACTCGGACTTCTTCGAACTGGTCGCCGTTCATAAATCGGGTGACCCTATCGAAGCGATCCCGGCGCTATCGATAAAAATCGCGGTCCACGGATTAGCTGGTCGTGAAGACCTAAATTATATTGGTGTGCTGTAGCGTATCTGCCGGGACAGATATTTAACGTGCCTGCGCATCGTTGACTACGCTCGTGACCTGACACCCTTTGTCGAGTTGTCCACGGGGCCTAACACCAACCTCGTGGATCTCGTCATTTCATCCCTCGAACCCCTCAACGAACAGCGAGGCCGGGTTTAAGGGATGTAAGATAGAGTGGTGTTAGTGTGTGCGCCGAAATAAAAACGTCTTGAACGCAAGTTTCGGACGCTGTGTGTGTGTGCGTGCGTGCGTGCGTGCGTGCGTGCGTGTGTGTGTGTGTGTTTGTGTGTGTGTTATAAACATTTTGTGTATCGCCCCTTCAAAAGGATTAGAAGCAGCAATCGGTAAGATTTTTTTATTTTTAACCATCCATACGGAACGCCCCCTATATATCTTCCCTCGGCGCCCCGCGCACCTCTCGCTCCACGACAGCAGTTTATGGACGGCTGCTCCGTGGAGAAAAAACAATGACGGGTTGGTCCCACATGGAACACCCCATATATATATTTATATATACACACAACAAGGTGCGCACTATGGTGACTCGCTCAATCCCCCCTCCACGCCCCGCACACCTCTCGCCACACGACGGCGGCCCCACGACGGCCGCCGGGTGGGGGAAAGGAGTGGGCTTAGGAGTGGGGATAGGAGTGGGGGTCGCCATAGTGCGCACCCTACTACTGATACCATGTGCTGAATAACGAAGACACAACAATAACAAGCACATGCTGAGCTACCGAAACTGTACATGGGGCTTAGAAATGGCGTATATATTAAAAAATAAAATGAAATAAAAAAAAGATGTAGCGAGGATAAGTAACGAAACGATAATGAGCTTGATGTTCTGGCTCACCGGACAGTCAGTCATCAAAGATACAATGCCCAGATGATGATACATACGTTTATCAAAAGTAATATGAGTTACAGTTATAAGATGCAAGTGAGTATGGCGCGATCAAGAATTCGAAGGTCAATTCTCTGGCTCTCCTGACATACAGCTGACAAAAAATGTAACGTTATCAATCATACTAACGTGCGGAAAACACCTCCCGAGAAAAACAAATATCGAGTTACAACTTATGTATAACAATGCCTCGAGCTAGTGATGACGCAACTATACCAAGAGGACATTGATCTCCCTCGCTTCGAAAAAAAGACACAACTAAATTTTACATGAAATTAACGTTAATCGATAATAAACTTATAAAAACTTGAAGCTATGATTTACGGAAAATCAATTTTATCTAAATTTTTATCTGAATTACAGGATCGCGAGTCGAGAGAAGAGAAAAAAAAGCAGAAGAAGAAGAGTTGGGAACATCAGACGAACACCATACAAACAATGACTCAGTCATCATCGTTGCTGTACCAGAAACAACGTGTGCACCTGATGAGAATGACGATGATGATGACGATGTGCAAATCATAGGTAGAGAAATGTGTTTCTCCTTCGTCCAGCTCCGCTTTGCGGAGAAGGAGAAACACATATACGTATCGCGATGTACAACTATCCGGGGTCCGAAATAATTCAAGACACCGCTCGTTATTTTAAGCGATTCAAGTTGCACGGTTGTGAGACAACTATGCGTATTCGTGAACCACCCTCGGGTATGAACGTGATGAATTGGCTCGAAGGAGCATTTAATGATTTACTTACGCACATAACTAACTCATGCGAAGGTGAAGATTATATGGGAATATCGTTTACAGCGAGTACTTTGACGCACGGGCCCGTTTTACGTTCTTTTAGACCCGCCCGCGATTACGGGTTTCAAGACATATTGCAGCTTGTAAGTAGTGTGGCTCAAAGCGTGGAATCTTTTAAATCGATGAAGCTTGTAGTATAAAAACGTGTATTGTGAAAAGTGTTAAGGGTAGAGGTCGCCGGAAAGGTTTAACACACAAAAGCGTATAAAAATAATCCATTCTAACGATTACAAATTACGATAATTTATGTTTACCTCGCTCGTTAGTGGCAGCCATTGCCCATGCGGAATGAGGTGAAATACGTGTCGGTATTTTACATGAGAACTGGCAACGGGTGAGACAAATTAACAGTACAGCTCAAAAAGTTGTGACACTTGAACTTACGCGAAACGCAAATGTCAAGATACTAAAAAAAAGGTTGTGGGGTAAATGAAATCAGTCATTACCAAGATTACTTAGCATGAGACGGTTATGTGATCGTCGTTTTCGAGTTCTTGAGTTTAGGGCGCCGCAGAAAAAAAAGCCATCTTCGATGGCACACAGAGGGTCTTGAATGCTGTAGGAAACATCCGTTATACGCTGTATATTTTGTATTACGAGCGAACGAATAATTTTCAACCGATTCTCAATCTGAGAGGGGCAATAGGTAGCACAGGTTTATGTACTTCATGTAACACTTTGTACCGTAAATTAGATCACCTTTGCAAAAAATTGAAATGTTCTGCCTGTTTCGTGACACCTCCGTGCGTTACCGACAAGGGGAACACTGTCAAATGCGCAACGTGCAACCGTACTTTTTTCGGAGAGACGTACTTAAAAAATCACAATGTCACAGACGCGTCGTACAAGAAGTCTGTTTGCGCGCGTATTAAATGTTGTCGTGACTGTTTTACCACGGTAAAACCGTTAGATAAAAAGAAGAAGCATGTATGCGGCGAAGGCTACTGTAAGACCTGTAAGTCCGATCGCCCGTACAATCAATCTTGTTTTATGAGGCCCCTCGTGAAAGAAAGGGATTTGAAAAAAAAGATATTTATTTTCTACGATTTCGAAACACAGCAATGCAGTGCTATGGAGGGTGCCGCTGGTACATACGTACATGAACCGAATCTTTGCGTGGCTCAGCGTGTTTATACCGTCTGTTGTGACAATGAGTCTATAGTAGAGCCTTGTGATTTTTGCGGTGTACACGAGTTTGTATTTCAACACAATCCTGTAGCTCAGCTAGTTGAGTTAGCAATGCAGAATATCAAAGGCTTTTCACGCACGACTCTAATAGCCCACAATGCGGGAGGTTTTGAAGCACAGTTTATTCTACAATATCTTATCAATTAAAAAAAGACACAGCTACCCTCGCTTATAATGAACGGGACAAAAATTATTACGATGCGCGCGGGGAAAAACTTGTTTTTCTCGATAGTCTACACTATTTTCATATGCCTCTGAGTAAATTACCGAAAGCCTTTGGGTTAACCACCAATCTGACAAAAGGTACTTTTCCTCACTTATTTAATAAACCGGAAAATCAATATTACGTAGGAGAATTGCCACCAATGGAATATTATTATCCTCATAGTATGCCTACTGCTGTGCGTAACGGTGTTTTTAAACCGTGGTATCGTAAATTGAAAGATGCGAATTATGTGTTTGATTTCCAAAAAGAAATTGTAGAATACTGTAAGAACGATGTTACAATATTACGGCAAGCGTGTATAGTTTTCCGAAAAATGTTCATAACTATCGGTTTTGCTTGCCCCTTCGATGAGAGCACGACAATAACGTTAGCTTGCTTTCGGGTTTTCCGGAAAATTTTCCTCAAAGACGACGCGATCGGTATTATACCCAGAGGTAGTTACAGATGGGCCGACAATCAATCGAGAAAAGCAGTTTCGTGGCTCGTATGGATGGAAAATTCTCTGAATCAGCGCATCATTTACGCAGGACGATCTCGCGAGTTCAAATTGCCCTATAATTTAATGGTAGATGGTTACTGCAAAACGTGTAACGAGACACACGTGTTTTTTGTTAAACAGAGAACGACAACATAGCGACGGTGTATCTTTAAGCGAGCGTTACGAGAAAATGATAGCGATAACTAATAAGATACGGAATAGCGGGTACAAAGTGACCGAGGTTTGGGAGTGTGAGTATGATCGCTCGCTTGCAACGGTGCGTGATTTCGTGCAGGATCATGCGTTAGTTACAACGGAACCTCTCAATTCTCGCGATGTTTTCTTCGGCGGACGCATAGAAAATATGGTCACGCTCTACGATGCAAAAGATACCGAGCAGATACGATAGGTCGATGTATGTTGAGACACGGCAAAGTAAATCTTCGCGGCGGGACACGAAAACCTCGATGCCGGTCTAGTTTCTCTCTTCAAATTTTCTCTCAAACAACTCTCGTTAGCCCGACTCGCGACCCTCAATGCCCCGGCAAACCCCCTGGTCCCCGGCCCACGTATCACGATTCCCCGATCGGTTCGATTTGCTACACTTTGTATGTTGGGCGCCAGTGGGATAGAATTCCCACGAATTTATATTTTCGTTTCAATCGTTTCTCGTAATATTTACCAGGCTAGCCTCCTTATCTCAGGCGGGCTCTTGTGTGGCGTCACGGCCTCCCGCGGTCCACCGAACCTCTTCGACGCGACACCAGGAAAGGATAAGAAAGAAGCAATCACGAGTACTTACTTTGCGAAGATTAATCCTTTTTATTATTAAGGTCTCCTTTCCACGGGTCGTCCGTCCGTCTCGAATCGTCAGTCTCGCTATATTTCACACTCTCTCTCGTACGCACACACGCTTGCAATCTTTCCTCGTCTGTCTCGCTCGTCTCGCAAAGTTCTATTTTACAAAGATATTCTTGTTACGCGGGTCGATACGGAAATGATCGATCTCACACGTCGCTCAATTTCGTCGCCCCTCGTTACCCCCCTCCCCTTCCTCGGCTGCCGGACTTAGGCGGCCCAGACGCCAGGCGGTCTCATCGACATATCGATGTGTCGCCCTTCGATCTCGAGAGATGGTGCTAAGAGTGTCGAAATGTGCGTTTCCCTAAACCGGGCGAGAGTTATTGATTTTACGTGTCTCAATGTTCTTTGTACCCATATATTTGTAAATACGGAAAATAGCCCGTGGGTCACCCAAAGGTATATGTAGGTGACGAATATATGGATTTAACAGGTCCCAATAAAAATGACCTTACGAAAGTCGAGGGTCTTGTTAAATGTACGATACTACCGCCACGAAATCTTTACCATCCGGTGTTACCAGTGCGTATGCATCAGCGTTTGTTATTCGCTTTATGTCGTACCTGTTGCGAAAACATGACCCAAGATGAATGTGTGCATGAAAATACGGCAGAGCATGTGTTCAATGGTACATGGGTTGTCGATGAGTTGCGAAAAGCTGTATCGTGCGGCTACAAAGTATTATGTGTAGAAGAAATATGGCAATACGAAATAACGCAATACAATCGTGATACGCAGAGCGGTGGCCATTTTACCGAATACATAAACGCGTTCCTTAAAATTAAACAAGCTAGCAGATAGCCTGCGTCGTGTTTGGACAATGTCGACGCGCAAGAACAGGCAGCCTTTACAAAAGGTTACTAAGGCGGTTGGAGCAGCGAGCTATTCAAGATTCATCGTATATCATCCTGTATTTGCCCGGTGATATACATTCTACGTGATCTTTACGACGAGGATATTGATGGTATATTTTATGAAGCTGAACTATCGAGAGTACAAACAAAGAAGATTAAGTAACGATCGGTAAAATGAAAGACAAATTCTACATGGTTTTACCCGGTAATAGCAGTATGAGCTATTATCTTGATAATGTGACAAATTGATATACCACACATTTGCCGCAATGTATGTCTCTTCACGGTAACTGGGCTATTTCTTTAGCTGAAATACACACACCCGTGACGATTTTGCATGTACCGCCCACCGGTGCGCGAAACTTTATGAATATGATGACAGAGATAGCACCCGGTGTCGTAATAAATTTCGAATCTGCGGGAGATCGTGGCCGTGTGCCATCGGTGTATACCACAGCATAAACACATTGCTCGAAGCTATTAATGAAATACCGTTCGTTGCGAAACATGCAAGTACCTGCACCACTTCTACCTCTTTTCCGACGTATTGAACAAAATTTTAGGATTCGACGAAGGCAAGGGAATAATAGTAGCTCAGGGAGTAGAATATACTGCTAAGAGACCTGCTAATCTAGCCAACGCAACCCCAAATATGATGTACGTTTATACGTATATCTGCGAACCCTATATCACCGGAGATGTGCACGCGTCGCTACTACGCGTCGTACCGACCGCCGCCGCTGATAGCCGCAATTACGGGTCTGTAAAAATAAGAATCTTCGCGCCACCGCGCTATGTTCCTCTATTGCATACTAGTTTTCAAACAATAACATTCGAGCATAGGACACTGTCCGTGACGTTACAGTTCAAACATATAGATTAACTCGGGTAACTCTATATTGGCTTACTATGACGCGTTCTTTGACGCGCTAACGGGCGGTGGTGCTCGGACCGGATATGGCGGTATCAGTTATGTGTATATGGGATCACCGAATCAAAGGGGTCACGGTATTAGGAGTTTTTTGGTGGTCTCTTTCGGCGAACAATACTTCTTTTGCAGCAAGGCGCTCGGGCTGTCGGTAAAGAGGCGCTTCGCTCGGGTATTAATGTGGCTACGGATATCATGGATTCGGGTATTCATCCGAGAGAAGCATTTAAAACTCGACTGCACGAGTCTGAGGAAGAACTGAAGCGCAAGGTTGAAGAAAAAAATAATACTCTGATGAATGGTTCAGGCTATAAAGCTGGTAAAATTAATAAACTAATTCAGTCGCTTGCTGGGGCTGCATCACGTCGCACGGGTGCGAAAAAAAGAAAGAACTTTGCAAAAACGTTTGGGTGGTGGTGTGAAAAAGAAGCGGAGCCGTGGAAAAAAGAAAAAGAAGACAGTGAAGAGAAGAAGAGCGACAACAGCAGCAGTTGATAAGAAACGCAAAAAGAAATCAAGAACGATGACGGATATTTTTGCTTGAGCTCAGTAAAAAAAAATGGCGTTCCAACATACACACTCATGCGAGTGTCTTAAGTCGGAGCTTGAGCTATTTATCTTACCGCCCACCCAGACAACGATCGAGGAAACACACACTGTGTACTACAAGCCAATTTTGTCATTGACCGATGATTCACCCATAGAGTTTGTTATACCGGGACAAGAGGATGAGTACATCGATCTTGCCCATACCATGCTGAGTATGCGTGTTAAGATAGAAGCTTCAAACACAAAACAAAAGGAGTCCTTAAAAGTAGGACCAGTCAATAATCTACTGCATTCGATGTTTAATCAGATCGATGTATTTCTAAATCAGAAACTTCTGTCGCCGCCTAACAACGCTTACGTCTATAGAGCGTACATCGAAACTCTCTTGAATTACGGACATGCTGCAAAGTCTTCGCATCTCACGAGTGTTTTATGGTATAATGATACAGCAGGTAAAATGGATGATACGAGTGATAATAATAACGATCTTGCAAACCGTCGGTCCATTATAACGGAATCCAGCTCCGTTACAAGGGCAGGAGCGGGAAAAGGAGAACGCTCACCCCTTGCCTCGCTCATCCTGCTCATCGAACGATCTAGAACGTTCGATGACGCACGACCTCCCCCTAAATTACGAATACCCGGAAAATTGCCATATAAAACAATTTTCTGGGACCCGAACGACCAACAATTAATCGGAAAGGGGAAGGTCACCAGATAATCGGCCAATCAACAAAGGATCCTCGGATCATACGATCCCGACCGATCAAGGGTATATAAGCGAGGTAACAGAGCACCTCGCTCTCTTATTCCTACTATTCTTCGTATAGAATACGAGCAACTTTCGTGGTTAACAGTGTTGACATTTTTTTCTCTCTTACGATCCGAGTCTCCAAGGAGGATCTTGTATATGCGGACGATATACGGAGACCTTGGCCACAGGTGATCATTTAAGTACCATTTATGCACCGTTGGTACCACTAACGGGTAGACTACTTTAACCACTTTCAGGCGCTGCCTCACGTTGCGCCCCTGTATTGCGTCAGGATGCTGTGACGTGGGATAACTTATTCTTTACCAAAACTTCAGGTAGGAACCTGGTGTCGAGAGAGCCCTCGCATCGCCTCGAGACGTTGCACCTAGATACTAGGAATCAATTCCTTTTCTATAAACGCATAGGGATTATTTAATATTTATTTTTGAGCTGTGAAATAAACGGCAGAGATCTTCTATCTCTTACCCGATCTCAAAGATCTTCTATCTCTTACCAGAACGTAGAGTAAAGCCATCGCGAATCGCGTATAACGTTTTCTATCTTTCTTTTTCGTTTCAAAGTCGGTAGAGATCTTCTATCTCTCACCGCAAATATTATATTATATTGAGACAAGAAGTCGTATAACCCCGCTCGGCGATAAAGATCCCGTATTTAATACTCTTGGCGCCATCCATCGTGATCTGAGGGCGACAGATCAATGTATCGACGAGGTTCCTTAAAGACCGAGTAGCCCAGGATAGGCTGACAAAAGAGGGGGAGGTAGACAAAGGGCATGCGTCGAAAGGCGTGAAATATCGAGCGGCGCATGCTAAATCACTTCCGTATCGTCCTCCGAAGAGTTAACGCGCAGATAGAGAACTTCCGTATCGATTTAATTGTAGATCCGCTTAACGGACACGAGCAACAATTATATCGAGTTCATTCTTAATTAATTGAAAACGATTATCATTATAAAGTATATTGTTTGCGAGTATGTCTAGAAGAAGTGTGAGTTGAAGAGAGAATCGAAGCGCAGAACACCGAGTGAGAGAAATCGCCTGGCCAGGGACACGCGAGAGCGAGAGTTGGAGGACCGCGGGAGGTCGTGACGTCACACGAGAGCCCGCCTGAGGTGAGCGAGCCGGTAGCACATTGAAGAAGGTTTGATTGTAAAAATATAAATTCGTGGACGACAAGTCCACCGGCGCCCAACAAAATTAGAGAATCGGTGGACCGAACGGGGACTTGGGGACGTGGACCGGGGATCAAAGGATTCAGCCGGGGACGCCTGGGGGTCACGGGTCGGTCGCGCTATTAATTATAGAAGTAGACTCGAAGAAAATTGAAAAGAAATCTAGGCCGGCAAAAGGGTTTCTATATCCCTCTACGGGAAATTCAATTGCCGTGTCTCAATATTATTCAAGCATTTACATTTTTCATTGCGCTTTGCTGTGCGATCTCTTGGATGAACTCGAGTAATTACAGGACATATTGACAATTATTTTTGTATTTATTTTCCTCGCAAGGCATCGTTACGGCTTATTTTCATAGTCTAAATTGAAAATCTTATTATTAGAATCAAAACAGTACACTCGACTATCTACCTCTCAACGAACGAACGACAACGATACTTCCTTCAATAATTAATATATAAATTCGAGTCTCTTTACCCATATTAATTTCCTTATCAAGTATCCTTTAAAATTTCCTAATTGTATTTGATTTACCAGTTTGCTCACTGGGTATAAATTTTAGTTTATTCTTTTTTGTCCTTTTAAACTTCGTCATACGCCTCACGTATGTCGAAGAGTTTTGGACCTATAATTCAAGTGCCTATGATGAATGGTCAACCGTCTCCGTGCAAGCACATGGAATCAAACGGGGCTTACCAGCTCTGAGGCCCTCTTTAAAATAAATTATTACTTATAAACTTCCCTTTTTTGAGCGATTTTCCTAAATCATCCAGTTTCCTCTAGAGTCAACCGTTAACATAGATAGACGAATAACATAAAAAAGATGAAACCTTTCACCGAGTGCGTCACGCGTGCCTCGTGATCTCTTCGGATCGAGCAGCACGCAGCGCACTCCAAACAAGAAACGTTTCACCATATTAGGTGCGAATAAATCGATTGATCTCCTTGGTCACTTGCACTGTGACATCTTCGTATGAGAAATAGGGATAATCAATTTATTCCTAAAGAAGTAGCTATTTTTTCGGTACAAACTGAAGAGATCGATCATTGGATTGTAAAACCACCTTATCCGTCGGATATCGTACCGCACTTTATAAGAAGACAAAATAGAATGGGCTAAAGGTGATACATCGTTACGCTCGCTGGAAGTAAATCTAAAAAGAATCGTCAATCAGGCGAAACGAGTTTTCACGCGCGGCTTCGAAAAATCATCGTACTTGACGCAGCACACGAGTTGTTTTACTATAAATTTGGAAGACGACGATGACGCTCTTTCATTTCGAGGCCTACCACGCAGTGACATACGTTGTATGTATCACAGCGTACTTAATAATAAACACACACAGAAATGTGCTTTGAACAACGCTGCACGGATCAAAGCCTGGCTAACTCACAGTGATCAAATTGCGTCTATATGGGAGTATAGAACTACAACATCGTGGTGCGTTGATTTGCCAAAGTTAGAAGAGAAAAAAATCTCGAATCATGAACAGTCTTCAGCTATTACG
>JABMBV010004333.1:0-10870 GCA_018906735.1 Mesochorus sp. PSUC_FEM 10030011 | reverse complement strand
ATATTATTATTTATTCTAGAGAGATGTATCATTGGAATACCGGTATAACGATTAATCGTGCAGTCTTCTCCCAAGATAAAGCCTACGGCAATTACCTGTCGTAAAATATGCGCGGTATGCTAATACCCGAGGAGGGACAAGGGGGCGCTGATGGTGCGTAAGTTCTACTGTATAGCAGCGTATAGATAGTGTACATTCAGTATGTATATAGTGGGATATTACAGGGCATATGTATATATAGGTACTTTGCACGTATATATACGCGTTCTATACGACAGCTGGAGCCCACGGCTACATCTCGGGCGGGGGTTCTGCGCGGAGAGACTATGGTGAATGTTGCTCGTTTTGTAAAACTAGATCGGAATGTCTTCGCGTATATACTCTGGCGCATATATATATATATATATTGCATATGCATTTCTATATATATTCAGAAAGTATAGCATAGTATATCGGTTACATTTCGCGCTGTTTCCTCGACCGTGCAATTTATAATTGCATACACCATTTAGTCCTTCTTTTCTCCCTTCGTATATGTATATATATATTTTTTTTTCAAAAGAGTTTTACCGCGTTTGTAAGTATTGAAACGAGCGCAAATTTTATTGACAATATACCGTTGCATAGACAACGTCCGCCATCAACTTTCGAGGAAAAAGCGTATTAATATATACGTATTTTTTTTCAGGCGATATAGTGCATATAAAGCTGTATTTATTTTACTCTTTTTTCATCGTTCTCTCAGCCAAAGAATTTATTTCTTTTATATATATATATATGTACGCCCCATGAAAACTGCATCTTCGTCTTCGTTCAATTCAGTTTACTGCTCAACTAGTGCGAGCTCACATTTTTGTGCATATTTCTGCTGCACCTGTCTTGGATACACGCGTGAATCTTTCTTATTGCGCCCATCGAGACTAGAATTCTCAAGAACCTTGGTTTGCAATATGACTACGAATCGGCGGAATATTGTGTATCATGATTTCTTCTCAAATAAAATAGGCCATTTTTTTGAAGCTTAAGGAGGGATTATCGAAAGTACTGAAATGAACTATCGCTTAAAAATTGTTTTCCCTGTCAAATAATAATATATATATATTTTTTTTTTGAAAATTTAAGGTTATCAAAAATTTTTCTATGATGGCGAAACTCTGCATGTTTGAAAAAACGTTATCAATTTAGCGACTAAATTGAACGCAAATATATCGATCTTTGATAAATTTTACTTCAACACAGTTAAATTTTTCGTTGCACTCGTGCTATTAAATTCCTCGGATATTTGCACAATGGATAGCAATTTTTGAGTCCAAGAGTCATCGTTCAAGGTAAGAACTTATATATGGATCGGGAGGAAGTGGAATTCAAGGAATTTAGTTGAATCGGGAGCCAAGAGTTCAAGTTCATTCGCGGGTAAAAGCGATGTCTCCCGGGCCACGGTGTTAACTCCCTCTGCATAATGAATAACCTCGGTTATATATATACATGTGTGGAGCAAAGTTCTTGCAGCACGATCGGCCCTCGAGGATAATATATAACTGAAAGAGCGGCCAAAAATGTGGACGTATATACACATACAGCGAAAGGGCGTAATTCAAATGATTTTACGCGCTAAATCGTGGGGTTTTTGGGCCCTTTCATTCGATAAATATAAGGAGTCTCCATATTGCACCTCCATGGAGCTGTTGATTCTACTTCTTCCTCGTCGTGCCACCCGAAGTTTTCGCAGAGGAAATAAATTTTTCTTTATCCCCTGGAGAACCTTCGAGGGTTCGCAAAGGCCGAAGAGTCAAGAGGGAGAGTCGCTCGTATGAGCGCAGAGGAAGAGAGAAACCGGTAACCGGTTGATTCTGTAGCGCGCGACGACGACCGCGATCCCCCGAGAGTCAGCAGGCGCGAGAGATAGAACATAGAATCAGAAGGACACGCGCATGCCTCCATGCGCGACAATATATGTTTATATATACAATTTAATATACTATATACGGAGTCTTGACAGTCGATTTTCCTCGCTTCTGTTCCGCCACGAGGAATAACTTTGTCCCGCGCGTCTCTGCGTATAATGAATAAAATTGCAGTTGGTCGATAAAAAGGGGGAAAAAAAAACAAGATGAAAAAGTGTGCTTTTGCGCTCTTTCACGTGTAATTCATACATTGGGATCTCTTCATCTTGTAGGATGATTCGGTGAAGTTGTCTTGCAGCTGCGCAATAATTCGATAACAAAAAAAAAACAACTTTGTGTCAAGATAAGATTTTTAACGATCGATGTAGCTATAATTTATCGGAAATATATGAAAATGTAAATTCGCGATGGATCGCATCGATCCTACTAAGGAGTGGTAATGCAAATCGAACTGATTTTATTTTCCTCTGGCATCCCAGTGTTAATGCACAGCGATATCACACCTGTTGGGCCCTAATATCCAAGCTTCGTGTCGATGAAAATCTATTTTCTCCCGCAACGGACGTTCAATTACGCAGGATGCAGATTATCCAGGGTTCGGGATATGATATGATCGGTGTTCAATAACCTCCTCTCCATCCGCCTCTCGGATATGTACAAGCACATTTTTTTCCATATCGTCTCTCACGTCCACGAGGGTGTGTAACACATCCTTGTCTCTCTCTCTCTCCCAGTTTTTTTCTATCTTTGTTTCTTCCTCGTTTATTCTCTCGCGTAAATCTGTATATGTAGACACTCAATATTCCTGGTACAAGGCTATCGTGGTGTTTATTACGTTGGTACTTTCGCGCGAGGTGTGCTTGTGCATAGATTGTTGCAGAAGATGAGAAAATATACTATTCATAACGAAATATAAAAAAAAAGAAAAAGTAAATGAGATAGCGCGGGATTTAAATTCTGAACATGTTTGAAATTTAATTGAATCAAATTAATCTATTTCACGATGCATTTAATATCAATTAATGAAACGCAATAGGCACAGAAATTCAATCCCTTTACCAGATCGGTATTTTAAAGTTGAATTTGAGTAATAAGCTCAATAAATTTCTATCATTTTAACTGGCCTTTTTTTTGTAACAACTAATGGTATATATTTCGTAAAACACGAGAAGATGCATGGTCTAACATAAATTTATATATCACTCAACAATAAAGCACGAAGAGTTCTGTGAGCCGCGAGAGCTCTTGCACGAGTGAAAGAGCCCCCAAAGAGAATTGGAAGAAAAAAGAAATGAGAGATATATACACATGAGCGAGCGTGGACCGAAGGGCAGCGACCGCAAAGGGCGATGGCACAAGGTTTGAAAAATAAAAATACGAAAGGAGAAAGAAGAGAGAACCTCGAATAACAGGACCACGCCCTCGCGTTACCTTTGCCTTTTGCCCATCAGCGGAGCGAACCAAGAGAACGGAGATGAGAGAGTGAGGGAGGACTCCGCACGTCTCTTACGGGAAGAAAGCGACCCTGGCTACCTGATGCCACTGCTACTACTCCCCCACGTCTGTTCGCCTCTCGGCTTTCTCCTACCTGAGTTACGCACCGTTTTCAAAGACACTCGGAATAGTCCCTTTGCTTATGAAAAACAAAAAAAAATTACGCAAGTAACCACCTGCAGGAGAGGAACACAAACGAAAAGACAGTTTAATGTCGTAAAGATGTATATAAATTGGAAAAAAAAAATTAATACTTTAATCTTTGAGAACCGTTTAGAAGTCAATATCTAAAACTTTTGAAACTTGAGTATTCTCAAGTGATTCAGATACAGGGGTTCCGATAGTGTTCGATAATAATTCATTACCATAGTGAATAAAGGTAAACGCAAAGTTTCAATCAAATTGATAAACTGTTGACGTGTTGATGACGTCTTCGTTGTAATTATTCAAACGTAAGATTACCTTTTTATTCTATTACGTGCTTGAAAAAATCTCTGAACATATTATATCGAGTAGCCGAGAGATGCCAGAGATGCTTCCAGGGTAGCTTTGCTTCAGCGAGGAAGCATAGAAATCAGAAGGTTGCTTGACATGAATCTAACGAGAGACTGTAAGATGTAAGCGGAGGTAATCGGAGGTGGTGCAGTAGCAGAAGGCAGCCTCTCTTTCTCTGATTTCTCATTTATTTGCAAATTTGCCCATGGCAATTGCTATGGCATAATGAATCGTTTCATGCACTCATTCTCTCTCTCTCTCTCTTTTCTTCTGGATGTTGATTTGAGAATACAGTAGCTTTCTTTACTAACGAAAATGAGGTCCGGAAGTATAAGAGAAAAGTAACAGTGATACGAAGAAACAAGGAATAAAATGAACACAACGAAGCAAAAACATTGAGAAACGATGAGAAAAGAAAAAACCTGATGATTCAATTGTTGGTGACATGTCAAAGGCTGAATGTCACATGAGATCCAAGGGAAAGAGAAACACTTGTGAAACTGTGGAGATAATTCTTCGCCATTTCGATGTAGGCGTTACGGACAATGTGAGCAAACATATTTATTTAAAAGAAGCTAAAATAAATCATTGAATAAATAAAGCCAACAACCGACGGTCTAGATGTGTCATCAAATCGTTCACCTCCTACGACCGTCGTTCAATTGAAGAAACTTTTTCGTCTGCATAGACTTTTGCCGAGTATCGTCATTGTATGAGCATGCGTTCTACTGCATGGATCCAACTGCACATGAATTGCACGTATGCGGTTATATGTCACACCTACGTCATATACAGTTGCATACCAATATTTATTGTTATAATATGCATTCTTATATGTCGAAAGAAGACACCTGGGACAAGAAAGACTGTAAAAAAGCAAGAGCAATAGTACAGAAAGAGAGAGAGAGAGAGAGAAAGAGAATATGTGTGTTAGGGACCTCGAAGAACGACCTCTCGCAAACTCCATGCTTATACACACTATACATTCACAGCATATGCATGTGTAAAAGATCGAGAAGGAGTATGGATGGTTTAGTATACGATAAAACGAACCTGAGAGAAAAGAGGAGAGCCGAGAACTGCGCGGGGCCACATCCCAGCCACAAACCGGTGTCTGCTCGAAAGAGTGAGAGAGAGAGAGAGAAAGAAAAAGACTCTCCGTCTTTCCCTTTCTTTTCGTTTCTCTTTCTCGCTTTCTCTTAGAAGAGAAGGTCCAACATCACATTCGAGCACAGTCAGGGGCCAGGCCCACCAGCCTCCACTCCTCTCGACTCTCTCCCGTATCAAAACCCCCTCTCATCGAAGAAACTCTTTAAAACTACTACTACGACCACCAATACAACAGTTTCCGACTCACTCACCTGAGTCAAGCTTCACGCACACATACAAACAAATCGAACAAGAGAGAACCAACACCGGTAAAACTCTCGAAAGAGAACGGAAAGAGACAGAAAGATTGCTAAATACCTACAGATATGCAAAAAAAAAGATGAACTCTCGGTTGACTCTCCGGGGCCTAGACAATTTCTACATGACTCTTAAATTGGAGTTGCAAGTCTGCAGTCGGCATTTTGTGGTCGGGTCTTAATATCGCCATTTTCATTGCAGTTTTACCGATTTAACGATATTGCTAGAGAATTTTGAATTATAATCTGTACAGTTATTTCTCATGTAGGAAGATCGTAGGCGCAGTAGTCAAGTTTCCTACTGTAGATCTCAAAGAATGAGTCAACAGTAGGAAGTCGAAGATGAAGATAATATCAATCGGTCCGAGAACCAATACAATCGGTTGAAGTTGGTCATTGATACGAAGCATGATCATTCGAAAAATCCGTTGGGCCATTGAATGAGGGGGAAAGTCTTCTAGGGCTGATATTGATACCGTGTTGGTATCTGCCTCGTTATTCTCTTTTGACACCATATCATCATTGATAGTAGATAATCCTGGTCTATAAATCCATCGCGATATCTTGCGATAAAACTAACGATTTTTTCTTTCTAGCTGTAATATCCCAGAATTGTTTCAAATATACGATCTGGTTAATGATTCCAACCATAGTTCACATTTTATAGGAAGACTCATCTCGAAAGATTCTTTACCATCATAAAACGTCTTATTCTTGAAGACTGTAAACCTTCGAGCAACTGGGTTAGACAGACCATTTTCCCCTTGGGTTAATTTCCGACCAATCTCGTTCTTGACGCCATATTGATATCCGCAGCGCCACCTACTAGGCCTCCTTGTTTCCGCTTTATTAGCGGTTCCTTCTTCAATTTTTTCGATTCTCTATGCATCGAACACACGAACCTAACCTACTACAAGGAGCAAAACTAATACCAGGAAACGGAACATGAACATAGGGTATATCGGAATCGTGAGGACCGAGCTCTCTCCTCTCTCTCTCTTTCTCTTTTTCTTTCTCTTTTTCTTTCTCCTATCCTTCGTTTCTTGGCTCCTTTGCTCACCTCCTCCCTGGCTCTTATTCTCTGTCTTTCTCAGCCCCGCCACAATCGAGCAGGCAGTCCGCTCTTGCTTCAGCATCAAGGAGAGCTCTCTTCATCTTTCTCTTTCGTTCTCTCTGCCTCTGTCTCTCTTCCCGACTTGGTCGCCGCCGGTTACACCGACTCGACTCGCCATCGCTTACCACGTAGCAGTCGAGCGCGTTCCTCCTTCGCTGCCAGCAGGACTCTCTCTCTGCGGTGGACACAAACGCCACCGCAGGACGTTAAACACGCTGCAGAGCTATATATATTTTTTTTTTTTGTTATTATTTTCTTATTTCAATACGTATCCACGTCAACAAGCCGCGATTTTCTGGTTAACACGAGGAAGATTGAAAAAAGATTGTTTCCACGTGCCATCGTAATGTGTCATATAGTTTTTTGTCAATAAATTGTGACATTTCTTCGACGTGTACGACAAATTGAAGAATCAAATAGAACTCGTAGGATATATATGTGTGGGGATTATCGATCTATATAAACTCGTGTGCGATGCTGAATGCGATATTGCACGTTCTTCTGGTACCGGTATCTTCTCGCGCAGCGAGACTCCAGAGAGACGCTCAAGTTCGTGGGTGATACCGGTTTTCTTCATCGCTGTGTGCCATCACATCAGGATCTCGAAGGATATTGGGCCCTTCACGCTTCCACGTTCTTACATACAACTTCTTCGTTGTTGTCGTTGTGGCGTGGGTGTTCGTTCAGCTTCAGCATCGTGTTTCACTGATTCATTTGGATATTGTTATTTCTATACTGTAAATTCATTGAATCTTTTTAATTTAACGCGATTAAATGGCCAATCAAGACTTTCGGAGTAAAGAAAACTCTCGCTTCTGACTCATCATCTGAAACACACGCTTGAAAGCACGTTTTTTACTTGTCATTCATCCAGGATTCAACGCGTCATTCGTTCTCAGGATACATGTGGACATAAACAAATGTAAATTCTTCTTTACGCATTTCCAAGTTTTGTGTGCTCCAAGCTCCTCCATCCATCGAGGAAAATGTCGAAAAGTGGGGGGAACACGGAATGCGCGAGAAGCAGTCGACAGGTAGAAAGGATCGTCGTAGAATACCGGGACAAGTGCTGAGAAGAACGAAGAAATTATATGTATTTTGTGCGTCGAGGTAGCGTGCGGATTTATCTTCTCGCGGATCAACTTTTTTAGCATACAAATAATCATTGATCTTCGATAAAATATGGCAGATCAATTGAAATTGGAAAATAAAGAAATTGTGTGATTCGAAAATAATTTTATGATTGAAAACATCCCCAGTGTCTGTGATAACTTGATAAACATTCGAAAGAAAAAAAATCCTCGTGATCGATCAGACAGTCGAGAAGCGTCGATATTTTACAGGATCGTAAACCCATAATTTTTGATATTCGAAGAATCTGTTACATCTCGAAAGAATCAAGCTGAAAAAAATGTTCACCAGATGTTCGAACGAGCTGCAAATCTAAACGGGAAAAAGATTAGATCTCAATAGGTACGAAGAGAAAAGGGGAAATAACTAATATAAAAGTGTTAAAATTGTATATGTCGTGAAGAAATTATGCTGGTTACATTGCCACGCGATCGATCGCTCCCGATCGTATCGAGGATCGCGAGCTTTGCGATACGTGATCTCTCGCTGGTGCTCGTACGTCTTGAGACAGTCGAGATCGAGAGGAATATTTAAATATACTACGTGTACGTAACGTTTTTAACATATACACATTGCTGAATGTGACTGAATCTTTCGCTCGAGTCGCGCGAGCGAGGCCACGAGTAAGAGCAAAAGGTGGAGGAGATAGAAGGCGAAAGCGTACTGTACCCGAGAGAATAAAAAAATAAAGGAGAAAGACAGCAGCACACGAGTTTGAGCAAAAAAAAGAATGGGAAATAAGCATTTTTTTTCAACATTCTGAACGAATCATAGCAAATCAGGTGAAGGCGAGAGAAAACTAGTATCGGCCTATCGTTGTCCATAGATCGTCGTTCAAGTCGGTATATCGTATACTACAAACGGACATTACTCGATCCCCTTCCCCCTCTCATATCTCTTTCTACTTTTCACCATTCACCCAACTCCAACGTTACGTGCGTTGAAAACACGAAATATATACTCGAGAGTCGAGCCTCGGACCGTAGATTTCTCGTCTTGTGGATCAGTCGTCGTTCTGTCGTGTGTACGATGATGAGCCACGTGTTTCCGGTCACGCTCGACGTTTTTTCTAATAGGAGTCAGTGATTTCGTAAAAAAATATTGATGTTGATGCAGCAAGTGATGAGAGGGATAAGCGAAGTCTGCAATCAGTGATCTCGTAATGGAAATAAGTTGCTGAAGAGATTTGGAAAAAACCAATGCTTAGATTTGCTTGAAACTAAAAATAATCGTGTCGCAAAGTGCAGGATTGTTGAGTCGGATTTGAGATTAAAGGACTTTTTTTTATTGAAAGAGTCGTAGGTGTACACCTGTCACGTTAATCCGTAGCTTATGCAACGTTTATACGAGGTGTGGGCTGCGAGGATTAAATGCATTCAGCCCGAGCAAGGCGAGAAACGAGAGACAGAGACTCAAATCTCGTTGTTGCAACGTCGTATTACCTATTGACGAGAGGACAATTATTTCTTTCGCGAAAGAACGCGGATAAAAAAGTCGACAGTAAGATTTTGTCATCGGTGTGGTGAAAGAGTGATCAGAAGTTGCCAATAACGGCGAGTGCCGAATAGAGGCTCCATGATTAATGTGATTTCTGGCCGATTGCATCGTCGCGCCATACTCTCTGGAGTTTTATTTATTTTTTAAGCAGTGCTGTTAATTGTTAAATCAGTTGAATATTGTTGGTAAAAATACGAGAAAAAAAAATGGAACGAAACGAGAGTGGTGTTGGCCTTGGGGGCGTTGGAAGTGGTGGTAATGTCAGTGCTGGTCTCGGGGTCAATCCTGGCTCACCGTTAAACTCATCCTCGGCTATTCAAGGCCCTCTTCTTAATTCCAACGGACCATCTGACAATCAGGTAAAAAAATTGTGATACCAGGAGAGATAGAGAAAAATAATTTATTATTCTCATTTTTCAATCGTGATCTATTGGAATTCTGTTCAATTGAATTCTGGTGATTAATCTCAATCAAATATTTATTTGATAACGACGTTGATAAATATAATTTTCTTCTCTATTCAATGTAACTTTCGTAATTCATTTAATTCTTCAAATTAATTTCACCTCCCCACGTTTTTGCATCGCGCGATCCATGCCCCAGTCATCGCGTATTAGATTAACTGCAATGGAATTCCTCTATCGTCGTTTTCCCTCGATAAGAACGTATTCCTCACGACTGCATTCCACACGACTCGAGAAATAATCGCGAGGAAAGTTAACCGTGCACAAGTGTCCATATATAACTACAGTTTATGCCGTAGACGAATCGGTCCCGCGTGTGTACGTGTGTGTGTCTGTGTGTGTGTGTGAAGATTGAGATTCCGAGACTTTCGAGACTCGATTTTTTTCAGCCAGCTCGTACTACAGTGTATTTTCGAAACGGTATAATTATCGTATACATGTGCAGATGATCCGGCATCGTCAAGCTTTACATACTAAACTTCGATGCACGTAATATTCATATGTGTATACACAGCAATTTGGAATTATCGGAATTGCTGAGCATTCACGGTTAACTATAATTGTTCACGGCCTTATTATTATCCAATTAAAAGTTTTAACGTGCCAAACTTCACTTGAAGAGAACTTTTGCAACCGCACCCATAATTTTCTCTTGCAAGCAAGTTGAATAAAGTTTTTTTTTTTCATGCTTTGAGAGTGAACAATTAATCAAAGAAAAATAAAAACAGAGACAAAAGTTCACGTTCGTTCCTTTACTCACGTCCCAAGAATGTTATCGCTGAATTTTCTTTTCTTTTTTTTTTCGTTTTCTTTTTTCTGTCTCTCTTGGTCAGTTCTCCACCGTTGTGGAAGTCACAATTCAAGGGACCCAAGGACTGTTACTCTGTCTCCTAGCAGTTGAAATATACAAGTGAAATATGCGCTCAGGCCCCCGGCGTACGGCGCACCAGGATGCAGGCCGAATGCCGGTGGTTTGACTCACACGCCAGCATTCTTTCTATCTATCTCTCCCGCTGCATTGTGCCATGTATACATATACGAGTATATATTTATTTTTTTCTTCCTATTGCATATATAGTGGACAACACATTATATAGGGAATGTATTGGGTCTCGGTGCATTGTACCTTGTACAAAACTTGAACAAAGTGTGTGTGTGTGTGTTCATAACCAGATTATTATCCACGTGTGTTCTTTTCTTCCTATAAATACTATATACGTATTATCCTCGAGTGGTTTCTGATACAAAAACAATGAAACTATAACGATGAAAAGATTTAAGGAGGTTTCAAATGGTTTTACAAAATGAAGCAATATTATTGAAAAACTAATATGATATTTTATATATTTTTAAACATTAAAAAAT
>JABMBV010004322.1:0-19531 GCA_018906735.1 Mesochorus sp. PSUC_FEM 10030011 | reverse complement strand
ATTTAAATTTTATTTTTAATTTTAAAAAAAGCGCAGTGGCCTAGTAAATAAGGTTTCAAGTCCGCACGCCTGGGCTCAAATCCCGGCAAACAGCACTGAATTTTTCAAGTGTTTATTTCACTGCAATACCGATGATTGGACACCACCTTAAATAAGAAATGTCCTATGTATGAAATTAGGTTCTTGGAAAAATGGTGTAACAGCGGCGGATGGTTAATAAGATGGTTAATAAGGTTGTTGTTTATCTTGTGAAAAACCCAAAAGGGTTGTGCAAGTAAAACTCCAAATTATTATTATATTTTCCAATTATAATAAAACGGCAAAAAGTGGTATATTTTCGCCTATATTTTTGATTGGATTTTTGATTATATTTTCGAGTATATAATGTTTCGTATGGTTATTTAATATTATTTTTCATTTCGCTTAATTACAGTTGAACTAATTAATTCTAATTTTCAACTAATTTTATCTTCCTCTCATTACATGTGCCCCATTTTTCTGGCACTTATCACAACGTTGCAATTGCACTTAAGGCCTGTAAAGTTCCATTGAATAATGTTAATAATTATTAAATCAATGCCACACGAGGTACGTCAGAGACTAAGAAAAAAAAAAGTTTATTTCTAGCCACCTCTCGTCAACCCTCCGGTTCTTCTATTTCCGTATAACATTTACATTCGCGTTGATTATGCATTTCCATCCTCGTAACCGACATATAAATACTTTGGTGGAAACGTGCACATGCACAGACACCATTTTGCGCGGAATTTCACGTCTGAGCCAATTGCCTGTGTATATACGTACACACATGCCTTCGGCATGAGACCTGAAAGGAAGACGAAAAAAAAAAAGACACATAGAGAGAAAAAGCGAGTTGGAAGGTAGAATAAAAAATTAAATTAAAAAAGGAAAAACGGGGCAACAAGAAAATTCTGCCACCGTTGCGTACCGTGCACAGAAGCAGTCTGCGTATACACTAGAGACTTTCCACTTTAGGTTTTAAACGCGTTCAGCTTTTTCACCATGTTCTAAATACGTGTGTATATATGTGTGCGTGTATGTGTACAATTGCAGAAGCTTATATGGAGCAGATCTCCCAACTACCCGACACTCCACGCGATTCCGAGCGAAATATTATCCCGTAAATTTTTGACACACTATATATACAAGCGGGTAGATGCACACATTATAAAATAAAAAGAAACACGGATCGTGCGCGATAAGATAAAAAGTGTGATAAGTGCGAGGAAAGATGAGAGAGAGAAAGAGAGAGCGAGGTACACGAGAAAAAATCGTGAATAAGACACACGCGTGTGACAAAAAAAAATTCATGTTCCGCCGCACAGGTTGCCGGAGGTGCGGTTTTCCTTGCGGTTTTTTCCATTCATAATATTTCACCGGTGACATATCGCATCGTAATTTCGTCCCTTTTTCACATTTAGCCTTATTCACAGTTACTCGGGCTTCCTGTCACTCTCTCCCTCCGTGTAGTCTCGTTAAATAGTTATCTCGAAACTTTCTTTTTTTCTTCTAGTCTGTCACTTTTATCACAGAGTCCAATTAACCGACGTTCATTTTTCTCGACAATTTTATTATGTAGACTTTTTTTTTTCTTTTATTAATGTACGGAAACTCAAAAAACAAAAAAAAAACAGAAATAATTTAACGCAACGAGTATTTTGCACTTTTTTTTCATAACTATGATGCATGCACCGAATAAAAGTTAGAATTGAAAAAGTCGCAAGGCAAGCTTTTTAAAATCATTCTTCATTTTCTAATTACTGACTTTTTAAAATGTTCACGCTGAATTATCTCACCTCATTCGTATACTATCGTTGGTTCACCTTTTTTCCATCTGTAGAATGATTATTCACATGTCGCGTGTCTCTAATATCGCAAACTCCGAGGATATATTTGTGTGTGTGTGTGTCATTGTATATACGGGGTGGGGGGGGAGGAGGCTGTATAAGCATGTAGAGAAGCACGCTTAACGTCACTAACTCCCATGAATTTGTGAAAGTAAATTCAATTGAATTTTCTCGAGGGATTCACATGACACGTTTGCCACCCTTTGCGAAGTGCGTTTTCGCGGTTGGATTTATAACTGCTCCTCATCGTTTAACTTTTCTCTCGTTGACTTGCTCTTCAATATTTAAGTCCATGTCATAGAGATAAAGTGCAGAAGACAGAAGAGCAGCAAAGTGTGAGAAGTTACGTTGGAACGAGCGTTATATCTTCATCGCAATTGTCGTTAAACTGCTCTATGAGACGTGCGTGCATGCACTAATGTATATTGCACACACTTTCTACTTTTATACATCATTTTATCCTCATGACGTAATGAGTATCGTGTCTATTATCAAATCATCATAATGTAATGATACGCCTGCTGCGACTGTGTATTAAATTCTTGAAATACATTAAATGTTCCTTCATGCGATTAGCCTACTTCGTAATAAAATAAAAAAAATTCATTATACAAAGCTATACTAGATAGTATTTTATTCATTTATTGTACAATTTGATATAAGTTGAAACGGTAAGTTCTTATCGAGCGCTTTATTACGAAAACTCGTCTCATAATCAATTAAAAAGCATAATTTAATGCCGGGAATATAACGATATCGATGCCGTAAAAATGCATATCCTTTACGACCTCAAAAATGAAATGTATTCCCTTGAATCGTAAATTCAATCTATATACGGACGAAGGCTGACTCAATTCCCAAACGCTCTTCACATTTTTATCCCTTGGTTTATCTGTTCCTCGTCTTCAACCGCGTAAATAGTCGCGTGCTTACTTTTATTACTCGCCAGTGCTGAGCTCGTTTATCAAACGCTGGTGCGCGCTGCCTGCTATCGACGATAACAAAACTGGAGAGTAACATAGTGAGAGGACGTGAGCTTTATACGGCTGTATGAGCTTCGCGATGCTCCCAGTAGATATATATTTGTATGATGATTGCCGAATGTCCTTTTCCCCATGCGGTTTTTATCAAAAACAGAAAAATTTACAAATTCTATATCTTTTTTCCGATTAATAATCAGTATTACGAAATTATTATAGATGGTAAAGAATGAAAATCTGATCAGACGTGACATATAATATATCGAACGTGAAATATTAAATTTCAGAGCCTACAACATACAGCTATTCTGTTTTTTGCCTTTTCACAGTTGAATATCACCCCACCTTTTTAATTCCGTTTCAACGTACCTCTAAGCGCCAAAAAGAGAAATCAAAAAAGAGAGAGAGACATAGGCGTGCAAATATAGCGTATGGAAATGCGCATTTGATCGCGTTGATTTATTTAGTTAAACGCGATTTGTTGTTTGAATAAGAAAAGCAAACTCAAATCTGGATCTATGCAATTAGCCTGTACATGTCAATTATTTCAATACTATATGATTTTCAGTAACGTACAAAATTCGTAGATATGAGCAAAAGGATCGAATTGCAGTTGCGTAATGAAAAGCGTCATTAACTTGAGTAATCCAATCTTAATTATGACAACATATTTTGAATCGAAAAAATGGTATAAATAAGTGATAAAAAATTAATTTTATTTATGAACTAAGAATATATCATTTTTTTAATTTTTCAGTACATTTGAGTTATAAGAAAATATTTTTAACTTCTTTGACTAAATCGAGCTGAATAAATAAGTAGATAAGATTGAAAAAAAGTGTACATAGCATTTTTTATCGTTATTTTAATTACGCCACAAGTACACGAGAGGAGAATAATTGATTTTTTTTTTAATAGTCTCTGATAATCAAGACTCTTGTGGTGAAATACATGATGAATACGCAAAACCGTCGGCTTGCCGTTTATCCCCTCGTCAATTGAACAAATTAAATGAAGCACAGATCCCGACCCATGGACTGCCTGGATGGAAAACTTGTGATTTCATTAAAAGATTTGATAATCTGTTTTCTCTTTCCTCGCTTCAATGTTCCGCACCGTCTACACAGTCTCTCCCATAAATCTGAGCATCACTCAAAAGTCCAATTATTTAATATCGAGCTTATAATCCAATCGTAAATGTCCTCATTTTCGTTGCCAGATTTTCATGCTATTTCAATATGAAATTTTCATTAATAAAAGTGTCAGTCTCACGCGAGTAAACGTATTACCAAGATCTTAAAAATCCATAAACGGAGAGAACGAAAAAAAGAACTATACGTATTAATACAAAAAAGTTCGTATATGAATCGAATATCCGATTTTAAAAATGTGATGAGAACCGAATGAAAGCAGAATAAAGTGGAGAATCTTTTGAAAATAATTTTAATTTTAATTTTAATTTTACTTTTAAAATTTAACGCAAGTCGAATAAAAGTTCAATGAAGCGAGAGATATTTCGAAGATTCATGAATTACGACAATTAAAAAGTGCAATTTTCTATATTCATTTCCATTTTTCCCATCTAATAGAATGATTATCTAGTATTTTTGAATGTCAAATAAAATATCATTGTACAAAAAGCATATTGAGTATATATGGTGTTGGATTGTGTAAACTAAAAAAGTTTGTTCACTCGCCAACATATAATATTGTAATATGTAGTGCGGAATATATACCAGATTAACAAGCCGCAAAAGAGAGGTAGAATTTAAGGGACAGAAAAGGTAAGGGGTTAAGAGGGGTGGAATATGATTTGAGAGAGATCAGTATACGAAACACATAATGACGTGTGGCTCCAGAATGGGTATTTACCAGTTTGTAGTATAGTAGTGAAATTCTCATAAATTCTGACCTACATGTGTAAAATTCAGTGACCGAATGAGATGTGAATCCATTGACCTCCTCCCTTCTGTTTCGTACAAAATGTATATGCTGGTTAAAACGTAATCAACAATGTTGAGCCATGGCATTTTATCTCTTATCGACGAAATCTTATTAGTGAGTTCAACTCTTATTTCATGATTCTACAATAAACCTTGACCCCCTCAACTGACGAAATAGATGAATCTTAGCACAAGAAAAGCAATGGCTTTGTGCCAGGAAAATTTGTTACTAAGTCCATATATAAAGACTGGAAGTAAAGCAAGAGAAAAGAGATGATCCCGAATCTGATTTTCTAAATTCTCCTACGTGTATAGAATATTCCTTTTTAGTCATTTCTTTACCTCTGCTTTCAGGCGATTTTACCTCGAAGTAACCTGCATATGCTCTTGGCACATATATACCGTACACTTTGCCTTTCAGCACTAGCACACTTATATGCGTGTTATCCCACCATCGCTCTCCATCTCCATAACTTTCACTTTCCAGTACTTATTTCCCGACGCGAAAAGCTGCGACGACTATAACACCAGCTTCGAAAAGATCCGGTCCGCTTACCATTATTCACTCGACTCGGGGTGAGTGACGCTGCACACAATCCTGTCGAAAAATTTTCTGGTATGTAGGACGCCGTCAAGAGTATGCATTTTACGCCTGGTTGTTGCGAGCTACTGGCCGTTTACAAAACACGAAAACTCGAGAAAAACCCACAACGTGCGGGGTGTGAACGTCTTGGAATGGTTATGGAACCGTGCTCAATACACACACACACACACATACACACACACACACACATATGCACATATTTTCGTGTATGGTTCATTGAGCGACCTTGCCAAACGATAGACTGCACTCTACGATAAGCTCTTTTCCGCATCTCACTCTTTTCCCCTCTGTCGTAATGCTACATTGCTGCGGTACTTATATTCTACCACTAGCTTTTCTTCATGCGTTCGGCAAGACTTTAATATCTGGCATATCGAAACTTCCCAATGCCAATTTTTTTGTATATTACATTTCTATATTTTTCGAATATAACAATCAATTTTCTCAACATTGTCATCAAATTTCGATAGTATCGAAATATTTTAATATATAAAAGTTGTAAATATTTGTCATTTTCAAAAAGAATTAGAAAACCCCGAATTGAGATCAAATACTATTCATTATTGCCACCCTGAAGAGGAAATTAAATTGTTGAATTTAATTCTGAGTCTAGATTGATTAGAGATTTCCCAGATTTTGAGTAATCACATGAATTTTATTACAATATTTTTTTTTTCAGACAATATTGATATTACTGTTACTGATGTTTTTTTTTATCGCCGTTATTGTGAATTAAAAATTAATTTGAGAACTACATAAAACATAGATATTTTATGGTTTGTTTCTATTGAATATTTTCGTAATTTTCATTTGGGTTTTCTTTTTAGTAATATTCCACGAAAATACAGATCAATTTCAAAATCCATGTGTGTATTAATGCAATGAACACACGCTGATGAACTCGTTATTATTTTAGCAAAAATAGCAGTTTCGAAAGCTTTATATATTTTTCACCCATTCACGCTGTGATACTGAAAATCCGATAAACCGTCCAAGTAATTATGCAAAACGCCACTTGGTAGAGAACCATTTACCGTATAAATATGATTTTTTGTATGCAAGATTGTATGAAATTTCACGTATCGTCGAAAGAATACATACACGCTTTATAAACCTGAGTACTTCCATAGTATTATGTATATACATGTATGTATAAACGCGTATATACCTTGCAGAACTGTATTATAAACATCATGTAGTAACACATTTCCAACGGTTATAGGATTAATTTTTCATCAAAGTTTAATCCGTAATTATCGTTACGGAGCTTGGCAAGCGATCTGGGATAGTTTTTGGAATTGCTCATACCATGCATCGTAAACCCCTAAATGCAGTACTTAAATCAGTGGAAAATAGATGAGATCCACACATGCACTTCGTAACTATACCGGATGAGGTACCACGAAACGACGTGAGTAAATGGACAAAATACATAGGTAGAATGAAATTTAATAATGGATAGTTGTTCAAAATGTAATTATGACTATGCAATTATTAAACACATATTGTATAAAGGATGTATTAAATTTTTGTGAGTTTTAGAAAACTATTACTTTTTTAAAACAGATATCGATCTTCAAATAAACTATAATCATTAAATTACCGTGTAATTTTCAATTCAAGTTTTGAATTATTAATATATAATATTCTTGAATTAATAGATGTATAATTAAATGTTAGTATATAATTAATGAGATCATGTTGATTAGTTAATTCAATAAATAGTTTTATTTTTTAATTTAATCATTTATTCATAGCCATTGGTGGCTGTGTTTCAGTCGCTAACCTATGCATATTCAGTTAGCCAGGCGTGTATTAAACAAGTAACTTGAATATGGCAGACGGGAGTCACCAAAAAGAAGAGATGAAGAAAATAGTTTAAAAAAAACTCGTGGAAAGGTTTGGATTCTTATTGTAAACTGTACATGCGGAACAAATTCGAAATATACTATGTATCACAGTGTGATTCTGTTGGATTTCCCTGAAACGCAGCCGCTAGAAAATGAGGTAGTATAGCTTTAGGGAGCTCGAAGTAAAAGCATACGGTAAAATTAAATCCGTGGGTAAGCGGGTTGAGTGTAGCTCGTTTAATTATTTCGTTTCCCGACTAACTTTCTCGGTCTTTGAGACTGAAGTTCATTTAACAGCCTCAAAGTGACCAGTGCGTATAGTGGTGGACAAGAGCGAATTATTTCAAAACTATATTATAAAAGTCGTATCCACCCATCCGATGCTCAAGTGGATTTTCACTCTGCACTTCTTTATACGACGAAAAATACGAAAGAAAAGAAACTAAGTTGGTCGGAGATGAACCTCTCTTTTGAAATTTCTGCCTTAATTCTTCAGCTATCCTATACCAAAACACTCACTACTATTTATCGCTACGTTGTCATTCATAGTTGAACAGTCATTTTTCTTGATTTTACGCTCTCTCGATTGAGGCTGAAAATTTGACGAGTGTTGAACTTTTGATGCCAAAAAGCGTGACGCACACACTCTGTGGTATCTCATTGTGCTGCGTAAATGAGTACAAATTCGATTTTCATCGAAGCGTATTTGCTCGTTGCGCGTTTTCTATCATTCCGTTTTCCATTTTTGGTTCTCTTTTTCGTTCTCGGATCTGATGGAGAAAGAGTAATGCACCCGAGTGGATTTACCTCCGGATTTGCAAACGTTGACCAACTTCGAATGTACATACTCGCATGGCTAAAAATGTGGATGTGTCTGTGTGTCTGTGTGTGTGCGTGCGTTAAAACGATCCGGACATACCGAGCTCGTGCGGCACCTATGTGGTCTGATGCGGTAAAGTTCGTTAGGTGTCGGTTTCGGGTGTAGAACCGAAATACGTGCCGCGACTCCCAATAGGCTTTCAATGCTCCGTTAAACACTTTTAGTATACACTGAAGAGTATAATATATACAGATATATTCTCTCGCTTTATATATATATATATTATTGGTTGATATCATTCACATTTATGTAGGCATCTAATAAATTAACGCCAAAATGCTGCCGCATCTCTTGATATATTTGGTTAAGAGCAGTAGCCGAAAAATTAGATAATTTTCTCATTTTTCCCTGGCAATATTCCAGTATAAGTGAATATTTCAGTAAGCACATGATTTTTATGCATACGATAAGTATCACTATGCAAACAATGCTCAACTATGCAACATTAAACAAATCAATATCACTATTTTTTACACAAAAAGTAATTCCAAAAGTATTTCAATGCGCCACAAACAAAAACGATTAAGACAGTATTACATGATGATAGTTTCATAGTACATATGTTCTTTACATATATTTTTGTATTTATTATATTTAAATGTAAATTTTCATTTCGCGTTTAAACTTGTTGATTTCTTTTTCTTGTATATTATTTATAATTTGTGAACGCACTGTGACATAAGCCTATAAAGTTTTTGGTGCATCGGGATTTGCCCGCGACTTTATTCCTCGTGTACAGCAGTCTGGGATTTATTATTATTATTTTTTTTTTCATACGCCGATGTGAGAAACGCTTCTGGGTCACAGTGCTTCGTAACTTTCGAGATCGTTGCACGCGTACATATCCAATATACACACAACATTACTATACTACTGCTGTTACTATTGCTACTACTACTACTACTTATACTACGACTACTAGTAATAGTAGAAGTAGTAGTAGTAGTACGTACTATATGATACTCTGTGGATTATCCCAGAGAGCAGATTTACCACGAGAGCCGCCCGAGGGCTTGTGAGGTCCGCCCGCGCGCACGGTCCTCATCATTCCCCTCGGCCAACCACGCGAGAATCCAAAATGGGCTCTAGATTCGCTGAGCTTGCTCGTAGCTCGTTCTCTCAGGTGGCATACCTGCATTTCCGTGGTGCATTTCATTCCCCGATGAGATTCATATATTTTACAAGACCTTAATGAAAAAAAATGCTCGAAGCTACGAAAAATTCAGCTACTGCGAACGAAAAAGAAAGATAGAGATAGGAAGGAAAAAGTGAAGCGAAAAATTGGTCACACACACACAGAGAGACAGAAAGAGAGAGAGAGAGAGAGAAAATCGTCAACTCTGCAGATTTTAAGAGCCAATATACATGGGATTGCCCGTGGGGTGTTGCATGGTTTAAAGAATAAGTTCAGATTATCCCAAATGTTGTTATGCTTGTTGACGCACTGGTAAAATAAAAGTTGGACATAAATTTCGCGTTGAAAAAACACAGGAAAACTAAAGCATATTATCTATATACACGTTGAAGAATTCGTCTTTTAAGCTATCAGCCTTTTTCCTGGTGATGTGATTTTTCATAAAATAATTGTGAATTATAACATCAAAATTACAATTATAAGTAATAAAATGATTTGTTACAAAATTCTTTTAAGAATAAGGCACAAAGAATTGGCACACATTGTGTTTTGTTGTTTGCCTGCACAAAAAAAAACGAAATAATCCACTTGAAAATTTAATTCTAATCTGAAAAAAAAAACATAATGGCAAAAATAGAGTTTCTAAAAGTGAACAGGTGGAAGCCATTGAGAAAAATGAAGATTATATGCGTGATGAAATATAGTTGCGTCAACTCGGAAATACTTTTTCTCTGTTTCTCCCTCATGTCCCGTCCATTAATTTCTTCTGCAATATATAATTGCTTCAATTTTGCAAACGCGTGACGAAAGCGTTAAAGCGAACCGAGAGGGGCAAACGAGCGAATAGCGGAAACGTGATAAAAGCGCACCTTCCCATTTCGACGCTTCTTCCGTTCTTCACACTCTCTTTGCTTTATCGTTCCACACCTCGTAATTTCTCTCTCTTTTTCTCGCTTTCTATCTCTTCTTCTCTGTCTCCCTCCCTCCCTTTCTCTCTTTTTCTTTTCATAAATACACATATATATAATTTTCTGAATATATTGGCATACTCTCTTGCTTTTGTCAAGGATAAAACACGCTTTAACGTTTCATCGAACTTTGGCGCACGCATCAAATCAAGCGCTTTGAAATGTCAAGAGATTTCTATTTCGTACATATCGTTCAATATTATTTAGTTTGAATTAACGCGAGTATACCATGAAAGAGAAAAAGAGAGAGAGAGAGAGAGAGAGAAATATAAAAATAAAGAATTTTCTGTCATACAAAACAATCGAGTATTCAAAAGCATGAAAATGCGCGAGCACTCAAAGGCTAAAACCTGCAGCTAACACTGAAGAAATATAATAAAGGAAGAAAGAGAGAGAAAGAGAAAGGGAAAGAGAAACAGAAAGAGAAAAAGAGAGAGGGAGAGAGAGTTAACTTGCGTGCTCATTAAACGATTGGGGTTATCCGCAAACGAGTTAGCTTGTAGCCAGTCAGAGCGAAACTATGCCACTCACACACACACACATGTCGTAAACTCTGCAATATATACAATCAGTTCTTAACGAACAAAAGTACTTAGCAACTGAGACGACTCAGCACGCAAAGTTAATGTGGATTAGAGCTTGAAAAGTCGATATGCTACAACGATAATTGTATATGAAAAGAAAAAAAAAAAATATATATATATATCGTTGCTTTTCATCCCTTAATTGTCTTTAATTTCGCGGAGAGATGAACTTCGACGAGCGTCTCTGATACAAAGAGCTGGGTCCGTTAATTCGTCTTTTTCAAACTCCTCGATCTTCGAGGAGTAGAAAAGTCTGATGAGCGGGCAACCGATAGTGAAGTTGCAGCTTCTTATTACATGTATATACCGTAGTATATATATACACTAGGTAGGTATTCTGGGAGTTGGAAGTTCGGCAAACTGGGCAAATGAGAAAAAACTTTATTCTTCATCTATCTGAGCCGTTCGAAACTTTTTAAAGTCAGATATATATAAATCGAGAAATGCGGTAAATATAATTAATTTGAACAGTTCGTTATAAGGAAGTTGAACTTTTCATTTCACACACTTATGGAATTCACGCAATTTATTTATAAACTATCGACAGGGCTCTAAGAATATTTTTCTTCAAATTAAATGATATATTTTTATTTAAACCGATGATCCAAAAATTGAATGTTTTCTCTGTGTCTCATTACAAAATTCCTTTTTGCCCACAATCGTGCAGCAAACCTAACCTAAAAATATGAATAAATTTGTGATGCATGAATACCAGTCAAAGCACGCAGTTACGATAAGAAGAGATGAAAGAGATATTTGGTATATTCAATGAGTCGATATCAAGTGAGGAACATATATTAAAGTTTTATAAAAGGAATATTGCAAATATATAAAAAGGATAAAAAGAGCGAAGGGTCCAAGAAGATATAATAAAAAAAATAATTTAGACGATATTCTTCGTGGAGTTCTGACCTAGTTCGAGAACGCGTATCATGTTGAAAAATATTTTTATTTAAGTCCGCAACCCCCCTCGACCCGGCTTAATGGAAGTTTGTATACACGCAGTGTAATTGGTGTCTGAAAATGTGCAATTATTACACTAAAAAAGTTTACTATATCAGAGAGAAAAAAAAATCACGCTAATAATTGAAAATTGAATTGATGATCATTTAATTTAAAATACCCCCCACTGTTTCGTGATTATTTTTGCTTAGAGAATTTATTATTAGTATTTTTTAACTTTTTTTTCAAGGGAATCGCGAAATTTAATTATATCGAGAAGCAAATCTTGTTTATGCGTTATATTCTTGAATTGGTAATTATCAGTTTTTTATCTTATTCTAAAACCACCAGACTAAGAGTAAAATGTTCTATAAATAAACAATACAAAGACGAGAATTTATAATGATTAGAATTTATAGTTTTTATAATAAGAAATTCTAATTATTCATAGATAAATAAAAGAACGTCAACAGAAATCTGCCATTTTTATCATTCGTTTATTATTATCAATTAATTAAATATTTCGCTTTATCTCGGTAACATTTTCTATTAACTCGCGCACAGAACAGTATTCAACTCGTATAAAAGTTTGAAATCTGCAGGAAGTCCTCCTTTATATATCAGTAGCGAAGTATCAGCCGTTACAGCGCTGTTGTAACTTCGTGTCAAAGTGGCAACCTCTCGCATCTCTCACGACAAAACACACCCTCCATATCGCCGAGGGTAAAAAGGGGGGAAGGGTGACTACAGTGCGAATAAGGCCAAAATTACCGCCTAGGAAACACACAATTATTATTGATTTCACACTCTTAATAACGCTCATATGCGCTGCACAGGAAAGTTCGGACACCAATGGATGGAATAAGGAGGAGGTCGTATAAGGAGGGGGTACGGGGGTTATGTACAATCTTTTGCCTCTTTGCCCCACCCCCAAGAATTAATGCACTGGGGACACGCTACCTCGTGTTTCAAAGGCATAACGGCCAGTTGTCAAAATGCGAAACTGCCGCATATCTGACGGTTAAATACAGTTATAGAAATTCTAGAGATGCGGGGGAGCTCGCGCCCAATGAAGTGCGGGTCAGTAGTTGAGAATGGTTTCTGTATATATATAGGTGTAACTCGTTTACTCCCCCTATAGAGAAATATATAATGGTATGATACGTTGTACGAATGGCACTTTAATTTATAGGTTCAACAAACACCTCTGCGATATTTTTGGCCAAAACAGACAGTCGGACGTTTTCCAATTTGTAAAACGCCGCGGAGGGGGCATACAGACCATAGGATGTATCCATGTATTGTTTCTTTTATTCTCTTGACTGTGTAATCAATAAAAAAAAATGTCAGCTCATGGTATGCTAGTTCTGATAAAGATTGATTAAAAATCTTCTTCAAATGGCTTACTTTCATATTTTCAATTCCTAAGAGGGTATTCTCCTTTGTAGTAAACGATTTTTAAAGAGATATTTCGGAATTTTTTTTTACAAGAAAACATTATTCAATGATTTTGGTTTGAAAGTATGTTATTATTGATGTTTTAGATTACATAGAAAAAAATATTACTCTCTATTTAATGAAATTTAGTTAGTGTTTTTCTGCATCAAAGTGGAAATCCCCGAATAAATTTCAAAAATCACTCTTTTTATAAAATTTCTTTTTTAAAAGTCCACCATTTTGTAATTTTTTGATAAGAATTTCTAATTCTGGTCAATTTCGATTTTTCAGTTCGAACGTATCCAAGGACCTCTATCGATTACATCACCCACCTGCCTTTTTTCAAGTACTTCCACCTCAATCCCAAAAAATACTAACTAAATTTAATCACATACTTGTAAACCCTTTGAAAATCACTTATCACTTAAGAATACCCCCTTAATAATGTTTTTTTTTTTATTTTTACACAGCAGTTACCGAATACTTGATAAATATTTTATAGCATATATTTCATAACAAAGAAACGTAGACTTAATAATTCAAAGAAAGAAAAAGAGAGAGAGAGAGAGAGAGAGCATGAGAGGCGTGTGCACCAGTGTGTACTCAAACATTTGAGAACTGTTGAATTTTTGTATTTCTTTTTTTATTTTCTATTTATTCTTTTTATTTGTTCCAACGTTTGTGAATTCTTGCCACGTGCTTGGAGCAATAAGCGATTGAGAATTCCACGAGGGTGACAACTGCAAGGTCGAGAGTGCGAGGAACTCAGCAATGGCACCGGGAGCAAAGGGGTGGTTGAGTCTTTTTAGGCTCACATTGTACAATATGTGTATACCCCCTGCGATGCGCGACACTACGAGGATTTCGAGTATTCTCTTCGCGGCTGGGCGAATCGCCAATGTATTCGCGACGATATAGAGAGAGAGAGAGAGAGAGAGTATAAAAAGAAGAGCCGTGACATAGTGTAGAAAATACGTGAACTTTGCTTTTACAGCTCGTTGTGCCTTATCAGAGTGTGCACTCTTATATGTTCGGCTCGTACATACCAAATGTGTGTGTGTATGTGTGTTTGCGTATGTATATCTATATATGTATATGTGTGAGGGTGGTTGAACTGCGGCAACGTCATTCGTTCTGAGTCTAAGACGGCTTGCGTGTTCAGCTTATAAAAGTATAGAAATCCGATTCACCGGGACTCACCCAGACGGAAATTCGTACGCGCTCTCTTTTCGGGGTGATCTCGTACCGTTCTATATAACTTTTTCCGCCAAACGAGCCACTCCACTTCCGCGTGTTCTGACTTTAACATTGATTCTCTTTCAATACTTTGTGTATATACGTATACATATATGTTTATCTTCATGTATTTACTATGATATGAACGGGCTGAAAAATTTACTGTCGATGTTTCCACTCCAAAAACTAACAATCGGGACAACAAGAATTTTGCCCTTTTCGTATATTGTATATTTAAATTCAAGCTGTGGTGCAATAGTTCTTGGATTTTTCTTTTCAAACATAGTTGGAAAGAAACGTATGTTATAAGCGTATGAAACTTGTACAAGCAATGATTCTCGTCGCTTTGGAATTTTTTTTTTCTTGTGGACTATGAAAGAACTTTTGTCGAGAGAAATTTGAGGACAGCGATCATTTACCATGATTTTTTTGTTCTCGTAATTATTTTTAATCTTTTAAATTAATATTATCTTCATATTATTCGGTATCACATATTATTTTACTCATTTAATAATTACATGTTATACAAAATTTTCGAATATTATTCTTATTGACAGCCTGAATGATGAATGATACATATATTTATGAATCGACAACACCACCCTCATATTGTAATATATGTATATATATATACATGCACACGTGTGTTGTGAGTGAATTCATTTCCCTCAGGAAATCATCGACGCTCCCAAACTCGGAACACGAGCACGAATGAAATATATACATATATATGATAACATACATTTCATTGTAGAACTCTAAAGGCTAGTTAGCGAAGTGGAGTTTTGTGAGAGACAGCTCGCAATGCATAAATACATATATCGTGAGGTCATATCGTATTAAGCTGCGGAAAAAGGGATTTGAAAAAATTTGAAAAGAATCTCGCCATTTTTACCTATTAGGAACATAATAAATTAAAAAATATTCTGTTGATTGTAAATCGCACTCTTTGTTCTGCTAAAAAAAAACTTGATAAGCCAAAAAAAACAAACAAACAAAAAAAATGAAAAGGATTTTCGTCGGTATTGTTTTCACCATGGAGAACGCTATAGTTAACAGTAGTCTGCGATTACATCTATATATATCGAGATGAAAAAAGCGAGATCAAGTCTGAGTGAGCAAATTACAGTCACAGTGAGGTCGCGATCTCGGAACAGGCGAAAACCAAAAAGCCAAGATCGATCACGAGCGTTTGTGGATTCTGCCCATTATAAGAGTAGACAAGCGAACAGCGTAGCAAAAGAGAGACGAAAGAGAGGAAATGTGAGAAGGCAAGGGACTCGCGGGATAAGATCGAAGGAAGATTGGAGATCGAGAGGAGCCAAAGTGACTTTCGTGTCTGGCCAGAGTGACGGTGATTGTACGCTTCCTTTGTTCCTAATTGGAATCGTCGAGTGTAATAACGAGCAAAGAGAAAAAGTAAAATCCCGCGTGCTCTTCTCCGGCGGTTCTTCACTCCCATTTTTTTCTCGGCGTCCCTATCCGCAAACCTTTATCTCTCGCGCTATCCCCTTCCAATCAACTTATCCCTCGTAATCTTGATCCTCTTTTTTACCACTCCGTGAATCTTCTTTTCCGTGATCCATGAAATATACGCCATCGAAACCCGCCATTATATACGCTCTATTCTTTTGAAAAGAGCAAAAATTTAGAGAAACCATTCTTTTTTTTCTGTAACTCTTTACTCGTGATAATGAAAAACAATGAAATATTTTACTGTAGTCCATATTCGATGTGAAAAACAAGAACAAACGGAAAATTGGAAAAACAATGATATTCGGTTTTATATTTAGAATGCTGCTTTTTTATTCGAATTGTCCATATTTTTTACCATTACCTTTTTCTACTTTTTTCGGTTCAGGTCAAGCTTTCCTTCTATCCCCTATTATTGTTCTCGGCCTCCCCAGCATTTTGCATTTTTTAGCTTCCACATTCATGTCCGGATGTTTTTTTTTTACCTTCCCTCTACCTTGTTCATTTTTTTTCTTTCTATTACCTTCATCCCCCGTTTCACTCCATCGTTCTCGATTTATTTTTTATTCTCCACTTTTCTTCTATTTCGCTGTTTCTCATTCATTTAATCTTCCTTCTGGCTTCAACTTTTTCGCATTACCTCCTTGCTCACGTATTGTTTGTTTATGAAATTATCCACGACCCAATTGGCTCGTCTGGATGGCTGGCTTATGCTGCATGTGGCTCGGCATATACACGTTGGTATTGCAGTGCAATCTGTTGGAGGTGGAAACCAGCATAGAGCAAAAGAGAAAGAGAGAGAAAGAGAGAAAGAGGGACCGAAACGGTGGTCGGTTCTTCAGCATCGAAGGAGTGCGCGACTACCCTAAAGGAATGAAAAGTGAAAAGAGGGAACTGTGACCCCCGGAAAATGCGGTATATATCCACTAGAATCGTGTGTATATATCCTTATATAAATGCATATATACGGTTGAAATTGCGAGAAGCAACGCTCGGTTGAGCAGGAACAGAAAGTAAGAGAAGAGAAAGAGGGGACGAAAGAGGGAGTCTATAACTATGGGGATAAAAATTTGAAAAAAATTCCATGAACATATCTCAAACTCTAGTTTTTGGTATGGAATAAATTATCAGTGTCATACTTTATTGACCAATATAAAACATAATCAATAAGCATTTATTAATAATTTTCAATTTTTAATGCTAGTTTTTATCACAATCAATCAAAACATGATCGGTTCTTATTGAACACGCTATTTCTCATTTTAAATATCGATATAATTATTGTAAACTCAACATTTCTAATCTCAATGAATGTCATATGACGCGTGTATAAAACCAAAGGTAATTCTATTCTCGAGCACGTTTCCCCGTGCGTTTCAAATATATAGAATAAAAAAGTGGCGATAAGCCACGTCAACTTTTCAGACTTTACGGAATCCAGTGCTCGTAGTACAATAAGTCGGTTGTATAGAAATGTATTTATATACGCGTGTATATACATAGGTAGGAGAAAAATTGCAGCGTAGTATACACGAGAATTACATGCGAGTACTTCTGAAGTTGGACGAAATTCACGAGTCTACAAACAACGAACGTATACGCGGAGTATAAGATACGTATAAGAGAGGATGAAGAGAAGAAACGTGACTCTGGATGATGCGGCTGTCGTATATTCCTGCAACAACTTGTCCAGCTTTGCTCCACACTGTTCATCCCCTTCTATGTCCTGTACTTTATTTCGATATGTGCGTGCTCGATCTCTTTCGCTCTCAAGCCTTTTCCCTCTCGTTCTACGCGTTTCTTTATCCGCAGCCAGGAAAAATGCACGAAAAGACCCTCCTGACGGTCTCGAGGGCCACGAGACACCACGAGGGGTGGAAAAAAGGGCTTGCGAAGAGCCATATATACACTTGAACTATGCTCGTCCTCGAGCTATATATTCGTGGAGTTGTACGCTGAGAGGTAAAGCAAGCGCACTGTACATCATTATACTGAGGTTCAAAAGTACAATCTACAAAAAAAAATATTTTATTTCGAGAAATTTTCATTCAAGTATCCAAATTCGTTCGAACAACAATCATCTATTCTAAACCTAAATATAGATGAAATCAAGAAAGTTTAAATAACATATATTTTACTAATTTCAAATTAATTTTATTTAATTTTTTTTTTACAATTTCATCCGAACCACTGTCACTTGGAAAAAAGTCTTACGAAATTAAATAAAAACCTCACAAGGTTTTTGTTAATGGTAAACGAAATTGATTTAAATCAATTTCGTATTTTTGTATTTGTATAAATCAATAAAAATACAAAATCAAAGTATTTTTATTAAAATTCGATCCACCATTTTTGTAATACTCATTAACTCATGACTCATGTGATACTTCATTTCAAAAATACTAATTTTTTATTTACTTATACGCATTTTATTGATTTTTTTTATTTTTGAATAAATCACAACTAGTAAAAAGTTTTTCTATATCAATACTATGAATTTCGATATAACAATATTGTTGATATTATCTGATAGCACTAATCAATAATTTTTTCGTATGAAAATACAAAATCAATATTTCTTTATCGAAAGCGCGGATCGATTATTATTGTAATATTTATGCGCACACCTGCTATCTATGATATATAGCATATGATGGATGTATTACTCCAACAGCATATTCTAGTGCTATATACGTCCACGAGTGTTTTAGGTTAAAGATAGAGTTCGCCATGAGCGAGGTAATAGAGATACATAATGGGTGACCGCGTAGTGGTTGCGGTCATGCAAGAGGAAAGGGTTGTATATGTGTCTCGATCTCTCGATGTACAGTATCCGCCTATAACCAACCGGCTGTCTCGATACTCGCGGGTTCACGAAGATGAGGTAATAATGCAATACTTTCTGCGCCACCAAATCGATAACTCGAGTCCAGACATCTTTCCCTCCTTCCTCCATTTACCTCCGCCCATTGCTACCGTCTCTCTGTATGAACGAGGCATTGAACGAGCGACCAAGCACGAAGCACCAGACGAGCAAGCGATCGAGTGAACGACTCAGCTTTACTGGTTCTCGAGGGTTACGTAAATATCCGGACACGACGACGAAGACGATGACGACGACGTTTCCATCACTTTTCAATCGAGAATTCACTGTCGTCGTCCTCGTCTTTGCCTATATTTGATACTTACATGCAATGCACTTTCTTGTTGTATATTATTATGTGCATGGCGCTCATGACCTAACACTATTCTTTCATCCTCATACATATGGATATCTACGCGTGCATAAGAAACTGTTCGTGTCAGCTGGACCGACGTGCCTATTGCCAATAATCGTTATAAACATGAATATTTTGGATGAAATCTCCATTTTTTAATCCTCGATTTATAATAATAAAATATTTGTATATTTGGCCTAATGTGAACAATTAATTGTTGAAAAATTATGTACATTTTTTGTGTCAAATGACGAATTATAACGATTTGATTTCAAGCGTATAAATAAATGTTCGAAAGCTTCAGCTGTAGTGTTTAATATATTATCTGATGATTTTAGATTTAATACCTAAATTATAATGTTCGAAAGCTTCAGCTGTAGTGTTTAATATATTATCTGATGATTTTAGATTTA
>JABMBV010004321.1:0-10871 GCA_018906735.1 Mesochorus sp. PSUC_FEM 10030011 | reverse complement strand
ATAATTTTAATTAACAAAATTAAAAATAATTTATTGAAATTAAAATGAATTTTCGTGCAAGATAATTTCAGACGTAATTATTGATGAGTAATTATTTAAAAAAAAAAAAAAACGGTAAAATCGAATAGTCTCGAGCTGTCGAGAGCAAATCAGTGAACTTGTGGTGTGGGAAGGGGATGAGTCTCGTGACCTCGACGATCTCACTGAGACTCGTCTCTCGCGGGTTGAACCCAAGCGCGGGGCGTCGCCGCTGGGATCTTAGCAATTACCGAGGCCTGCCAGCGACGTCGTCGTCGTCGTCGTCGTCGTTCCTTGGTCGAATACTATAGAGACTCAATTCTCATAGACTTATAGTCTAGGAAAACCCCCTAGGCATTCTACGGGCCCTCTCGAGGGCTTCAATCGATGCAACTTCTTGGTCTCTGGCAATTTCTTTCTATCGATTTATCCCATTGGGAAAAACGCCCAACCCCGAAGGAAAGAGATTACATATAGATATTATATATATATGTATAAATCTGTGTGCGTATAAAAAATGGGGTGAATTCCACCCCGATGAGAAATCGAGTTAGTGGCCTACGAGACTTACAGCAGCCATTTTTTCTTCCAGATCTATATATAGATATTAATAAATTGTCTTGAATTGCAGATGATAAGAAAAAATTTGTCGTGCGATCGTTCGAGTGGAAAAAAATTATTTACGAGACATTTGCTCGATGTCTTTAATACTCTTCAAATTATTATGTGTATTTTTTTATGTTTTCTCTATAAATTGTTGAAAAAACAAATCGTTTAATTTCTCTACTCGTCAGCAGCAAATCTCGATTTCGAATCCAATGAGACTTATTCGATTTCTCGAGTATCAGTATCCATTCATCCCTTTCGTAATTTTTTTTCATCCCTTCATTCCCTTCCCTTTTTCCCCGGGGCTGTATTTTTTCGAGCAGGATTCACCGGCCCTCTATATATCGTGTGATTTCTTTCGTAAGTCTCACAAATCTTATACAACCCCACACAACTCTCGGTACTTCGTTCCTCGTTCTCTCTCTTTCTTTCTCTCTCTCTCTCTCTCTCTCTCACTGTCTCCCTGACTCGCACTTTCTCTTCGGCGAGAGAAGGACGATTCGTTTGAATGATTCAAAGCTCTCTCAGGTTTGCTCCTAGCTCTCGCGGTGAGTGTATAGGATCGTGGGTGCTTTGAACTTGGCCCGTGCGATCTCTTCCCTCAGCCCTTTCCCGAACTCTCGATCTCAGCTCTCTCTCTCTCTGCCTCACTTTCGAGCCCCATCTCTTTTCTCACCGTCAACGCGCCAACCACTTTCAACCATCCCGTAAATATTTCACCCCGAGATGGAAGCCCGAGCTAGCGGCGACTGTGTGAAAGCAGAAACGTAGAAAGAGAAGAGAAGAAGAAAAAAAAAGTGTGAAAAAATGACAATATCAAGCAAGAGGCGGCCGAGTCGCGACAGAGAGTGCAAGGGATCTAGAGCGAAAGAGAGCGAATGAAACGGAAAAAAATGAGAAAAGATGATGGAAGAGATACGAGGAATGGAAGGGGTGGAAAAAAATTGCGTCGAGGGTGCAATAAGGCGTCGAAATAATCATGAGAAGAAAAAAAAACGCCAGAGCTTTTGCTCCAAGGGCGAGAGCAAAGGCGTCCAGGGGTGAGAACTCCCCGGTTTCAGACCGGGGGAGGAAACGGCTGAAGGGTAAAGAAGGGAGATCGAGAAAACTACGAGCCGGAACGAAACAAGTTTGCGCTGGCTGAGACAATTCGATCAAGCGTTCGTGCCTTCAATGTAAATTCGCATTCGTGTTTCTCTCTCCTCTTCTCTCTTTCTCTCTCCATTCATATAAATATATGTATATATATAGAGAGAGATACAATTTTTAAGCAAACAAAAAAGGCCCAATTCAGTACGTCAAATGATCCGGGGGTTACGCGTCTTTTCGTTCGTTACGAATCGATATTTCTTTTCACTCCCATTTCGTCGACAATTTATATCGAACTTTTTCCAACTTTCGTTATACCGAAACGGAAAAGCATCGACTTTTTCCATATCCGTACATAGCCCGACGGTGGCATTGAGACTGGAAAACGAGATATTTGTACAGCGAGGTGGTATATATACGCACGTGAGAATTTAGATGCAAGTCCGACGTAGCCATTTTGCATCGGGGATTCAAAGCGGTAAACTTGTTACCGTTCTGCCACTTGCCATTTGCGCCAATACCAGAAAAGTTATTTTTGAATAGCCGAGATTTCGTGTGCAAGAAACATTGTCGTTTTCAATGAATTTTTCTTTATCCATTTATATTTTTTTTTCATACATAAAATCTCGATTTCGACATAAATAAAGTTAAAAAAAAAAAATTTACCTTTGCCATTTAAAATAGGGGTTCAACGATCCTTTTCTTTTTTGTAATATTACTTTTTCAGCTGTAAATTTCTTCGTAGAAACGAATTCAGCTCCAACGAACGTCAAATATATCGTTGAATGTCTCGTTGAAATATATATTTTTTCACGTTACAAAAATAATATAAACGGCAAGTCAAAAGGTTGTTATATGAGCGTACACACTGTATGCATGACGTCTGTATGGAAATCTCGGCGTGGTAGAGCCTTTGAAAAAGGGAATCGCGCATACGTTTATCCATTCTCGAGGGCTGGATAAAACACGCGATTTCCTCGTTCAACGGAGCCGGAAGAAAACCTTTTCGCGTGTTGGTCTCTGATCGTTGCGTTTTGGAATTTATGCGAGAATAAGAGCGAGAGAGAGAGAGAGAGAGAGAGAACGATGAGGATAAAGAGAGCGAGAGAGGGTTGTATTGCATTCACAAATGTGGTAATGGCGTGTTTCAGTTGCAACAGTTGTGATGCAAGTGAATTAACGATGTGAGGCGAATGAAATGGCTAACGAGTCGAGAGAGCTTTTTTTTTAATAGGCACTGATAAATGTACTTGAAACTCCGACGAGAGTCCTCTTGTGGCATTCAAAAAGAGGAGAGACAGGGAGGTGGGATGCAAATTGCAATTACTTCATGGTGGTTTTCCATATTTATTTATCCTCTGAATTTTCAATGTCTCTCCCAGTATTTTTTTTTTTTCATATTAATTTACATTTAACAGAATGAATATTTACAAAAGAAAGCAGAAGCAATTTTCAAGCAAATACGAAGAAGCTCAGTCTCTTATATTTAATTACTTTTGTCAATCAAAACGATGAAGTTGATGTAAAGCTCGATGGGATTCTTTATCGTCATAATTTATCTTCAAACGAGTCGAAAATAAGACAATTTCGATGATCGATCTCTACCACAATTAACGTATATCTCCGGCGTTTTTCATCAGCCTCGGTCTCTCTTTCTCTTCCTCTTTCCTCCACCCCCTGCTTCCTTATATAACAGTCGTCGTTCAATCAAAGTTATTTTTCGCCAACGTAAGCAATTTTCCTCGCGGTAACAGCGGCCCCCGAAACTCTTTCGAGCTCGCGCTCCTTCCCACCGGTTTTTCATTCTATCCGTGAAATCCCAAAGTGATATGGGATTTCACGCTCGTCCCATTAACCCAAATACTCGAATCGATGGCATCAATGCGATGTACGCGAACACAAAAATGGCCCCGAGAAATATATCTCGTTTGCTGTTCGAAAAAAATCTATCAAGGCCAATTTTCCATTTGCCACCGAAATCGCCACGATACAAACTCGCCCAGGGCTCGTTTGTATTTTATTTTATTTCCTATCGAAACACCACCCCCGATCGATTCAAGCACCGCGCGGTTCTGCCTTTCGCGCGTTTTTCATTTTCTTCAACTCTTTTTTTTTGTCGTTCTGGTCCATTGCACGAAATCGATAACCATTCTATCGAACGAGATGGCTATACACTGTTCGAGTTAAACGGTTTCCTCTCGACAACGCTGCTGAGAGTATCGCCGAACACGCCGATGTACGCCCCACAATTTTTCGTAATTTTTTGGTAAAAAGGGCTGTTATAGAAAACCCGCGTCAATTGAATATTGCACCCTGAAAATTGAAGCAATCGACGTTTTAATGAAAGTTGACATTTTTTGGATGAACTAACAAGCTTTCTTTTTTTTTCTCTCTTTGCTCCATTATACAATTCAAAAACTAATTATTGACCACGTGAAATCAAACACTTCAAAGGTACATTGTTAAATACATAAGGTAAACGATATGTCAATCGGGCTGTTTCAATATTGAAACTTTTTTTCTTTTTTTCAACTAACAATCACTTTTATATGCGACGAAAGTAAGCTCTTTTGAAGCGAAATAAATTTGTTGTGTAATTCAGGATCATATCGCAGCTGAGAATTGAAGTGGGAAGAAAGAGGGAGAAAAAAAATTGAGTTATCCTGCTGCTCTCGGGTAAATTGAAAAGCCAATCTTGACTCGGTTCCCGCGAACACACACTGGGTCGAGCTTTTAAGTACGCCTCTGTTTCGTCACAATCGTTGCGGATATATCTATATATAGGCGAAGGCATACATTGATATAGTGGTACATAGCAAGTTATAACATAGACGTCTTGCCGGGCGAGTCGGCCCATAAATTGTCGCCAGGAAAATAGTATATCGAATAACGAATGCCTCTCCTCGCATTTTATCAGGACGTATACGAAAAACGTAAACGATTGAGTACAAAAGGAATAAAAAATAAGCACGTAATACCTGTCGGTCGAAAGAGAAGGGTTAAAGCGAGAGAAAAAAAAAGAATATTGGGAGCAAAAAAAGCCTTTGAAATAATATTCTTTCTGTAAAAAAGAAAGACGATTTAATGCACCGTATTACAAAACGATATCGAGTTGAAATATGGAGCCACAAAAATACAATTTTGTGAAAAACGTGAAATTAACTCGATTTACAAAAAAAAATCGTTCGATTTTATTTAAACTTTTTTTTTTCTTTCCTTCGTGTACAACTTTTTTTCACTTGTTATATCGCGTCCTGTCCAATTTAGCAGATACGGCAGAAACGAAGAAAAAAGAAAATTATAACTGAGAATCATGATGAGCAGAGCACCGAGAAAGATTTAACGATAGCAATTAATTGATCGCAATAATCACCGAACAGGAGAAAGCAAGAACAAAGAGAGAGATAGAGAGAGAGCAAAAAAAAAGTCCGAAAGTTCTTGACGTTGGATAAAACTCACACGTGTCTGGATGTCAGTCCAGCGGATGCTTTACTGTACTGAAGTGCTTGTCGTTAACGATCTATACCGGATTTCAGTCTTGATTGGAAACTCGAGAGTATTTGGCACGTAAATAAAAATGCTCTCTGACAATCTCCACCAACTTTTGTTTTCTTTTCCTTTAACAGTTTATACACGTATGACAACATCTATTTATTGTTTTAATTAAATATATCAAAGTATCTTAATTTACAATAGATTATCAGATATCATCGTCCTTCGTCCAAAACATTAATGTAAAATATTAAATACGATGAAAAAAAAAAAATTAATCGAGAAAATAATAACTAAAAAATTTTCAATTTTTCCGAGTATGTATAAATTTTAACAATAGTTTATTATTTTAATTATTGTAATATGTTAATTTTTTTTTATATTCATATATTTACAATATTCCATATTTTTATTCATCAGAATTTTATCTTTTACCACAAAGTATTTAATCGCTTGTTTAAAAATAAGCGTGTGTATAAATTTCGCATCGGATATTATGTTTACATTTTTTAGTATCTTCAAACCAAATGAATCCCTCAATTTTCTGTAATAGCTCCCTTGAAAAAAGTACGAGGAGTTGCATCGTGTAATTTTTTTATCATCACGGTGAGTTTCTTTTTTTTTCTTTTTTTTTTAATGATTAAACAAAAGCCGGATGTATATATTAATAGATGCCATGTGTATATCAAGTTAATGAGTGTGTATTCGACGAATTAAGGGTTCTAAAGTAGCGTACGGTGGAAGAGAAAGACAGAGAGAGAGTGGTGTAATTGCAAAAGGGCGTCACACCAAATTCAGCGAAGCGAATGCATTTAATTACCTCCGGTCTTGCTGCCACCAACGATAATATTACACGAATCTCATACTAAACGCTGGATGAAAATGCGATGCCACGTGCGAAGTAGTGTACTCGCTGTATGTGGTGTAGGAAAAACTTCTATGTAACGCACTGACGAGATATACAACACCACTTTTGCTTACCATCGTAGAAGCTGCTGTATTATAATAAATGTGGGAGTGCAGGCAAGAGCTTCGACCCCATCAGCTCTTTCAGAAAAAAAAAAAAAAAAAAAACACTGAAGAAAAGAAAGAAAAAAAATGGGTGATATGACCTAGTATCTCAATGGAGTACACAAAAGTGTGTGCATTGTGTGCACAACAGGAAACAATTTGCGCTCTCGAAACGGAAATTTTAGAGCACTTTGGATCTGGCGCATTTGTTCCGTTCCTTTTTTTTTACTCTCTTGCCCCTTTTCATTTAGATTCTTGACACGGTTCGCTCTTAATGTTTGCATGCACTTCGGAATGAATTTGCAGAACATTTTTTTTTTTTTTCAATTCTAGAAATTACCTATTTATCGAGGAAGAGGGAGGGGGTGATATAAATCACGAATTCTGGTGTGATCGATGCCACGAATGAGATTTGGAAAGGAAAGGGGAGACGGCACGTCGGTTTCTCGGCTCGAGAAATTTAATCGTCACCCTCGTGAATTCCAACAATGCCTGTGATAGTGTCTCGCTCTTGCACCCCCCGTCTGCACGAGGATTAGCGATCGGGCATAAGAAAAAAAAAAAAAAAAAAAAGAAGATGAAGAAGAGGAGGAGAGTGAAGAGTGGCAAAGCTCGAAAAGTCACAAAGCGGATCACGAGGGATGCTTTTGAGAGAGCGCCAAGATCGAGGGGTTGAAAACTAGAGCCACATTCCCCTGGTTTCACCGCAGGACGACGGCTCGATAAGGGGATGAATTCCACGGGAGGAGTTTCGTCCCGGATCTCGCATATATACCCTTCGCTTCGAATAATTCCATCTAATTGGCGTCCGCCCTCGCGTTTGAGAGGTAGAAGGGTTGAGAGAATAGAAGAAAACGACACTTCCAGCTCTTTACCCCTTTCAACGATACAATTATTATTATTAATTATCCGCGAAGATATAAAAGTCCCAGAATTCTGTTGATTTCTTTTTTCACCCCTTTATATACCATAAAATATATATGCTCCATCGTCGATTCACCCCCCACACAAGAGTAATTTTACATTTCTCGCGGAATATGCCAAGCGTGATGCCGGTTCGAGGGAGTAAAAAGAAAAAAAAGAAATGCACTAAACAAAAAGGGATAAAAAAAATCAGAGCCCGGTTGCAGCAAGGAACGTTGGAGAAAACTGCGGGAAAAACCGCACGAAAAACATGTTGCCCCCTTCCGTTGCATGTACGCGTATCGCAAAAACCTTGCCGGAGGATGTTAGCCACGTTTATAACGGAGGAAGAAAAGGGAGCGTAAAACAAACACTTTGTGGCTGGTGAGTAAAAGGGCGAATACAAGTCAACCTCCTCCCCCTCCTCGTTCTCTCTGGCACGAAAAAGAGGCTATGGAAGAAGGAAACAAATGCGTTTTCGTCCCAATGGTCCGAGGGGTAGTCGCTGCGGGTTTTTCTTTGCGGCGTCGATGAGATATCGTATTTTCCAAAGTTTTTACGATAAAACAAGAATATACGTAAATAAAAATGAGAAGGGGGTTGGGGGCTGGTTCTTTGTGCGCTCGCAACATGTACGATGAAAAAAATTTATATTTATTTATTTATTTCTCTATTTATTTATTATCACACGCGGAATACGGAAATGCGACGATGACGTTGGTTGCTATTCGTTCTCGGATAAAAACTGCAGCAACGAAAACACACACAGAGAATAAAAGAAATATAAATTAATTTATACAACACTGCAATACGCGTCACGTATAAATCAAACGCAGAGTGTGTATTTGAAGAAGAATAAAAAAAGCAACAGCGTCCCTTCTCATATCCTACGACAGCTTTTTTTCACGACAAATATAATTAATAGTTGACATGTGGTTATCACTACCCCTTTTTTTCTTTGAAAAAAAAAAAAGAAAAAAATATTCACCGTGAATTTTACATGAATAAAATGAATATATGTGCGAGGTAGGGATAAAAATCTGACCTACAAAATCTTAAGGGAGAAAAAGGATTTTCTCATCAGGGCATTCGCGGATAACGAAATCATGATGCAGGACGAGCGAGTTCTCTCGGAGGTTGAAGGTAAAAAATAAAGATGACAGAGAAAAGCTCGAATTTGTTCCGGAAAGCGGGAACTCGTTAAGCACTATCGCGTTTATGTGACGACGATATAGAGGGACGTGAAAGAGCTCGGGAATCACGGAGGAAAGCTGATTGCGCGTGCGAGAGATTTTTCCTCTCTTTTCCTGCACTTTCTGCCTGATTCAACGTCTCGTCTCTTTTTTTGCCCTATCTGACCAAATCCGCGGAACCACCCCCCCTCCCCCTAAGCATACGTATATAAGGTCCCTTTGTCATTCAACTCGTTATAATATCGCATCTTGCATCTTTGACGGTGACTGGAAACAAGCTCATCCAAAGAGAGAGTAGTTTCTCCTGCTACTTGAGAATCAATTATTTTTCATCATTGTTTCCGTGAAAATCTTGCCCTCATTTTATTTTTTTATAAAGGCTCAATTAGTCTAATAGCCTAAATAAAAACGATTTTTGGGATTGTTTTTAAAGAAAGCTAATGAATCGAATGTTATCAAATTTTAGGGCTACATTTGTGGATAAATAATGTGTACATAGTGAAATTATAGAAAGAAAATATTCGATTTTCAGCGAGTTATTTGCTATCTTCGGAGCCTTCAAATAGAAACGTTCTCCCACTGCTGAAGTGATAACAACCTTCACTGTGCTTAAAATTGAAAAAAAAAATAATAATAAAATCTCATTAAACTAGAAAGTATTAGAAAATGTTAGCGAAATTACATTTTTCATCCAATCAAAAGACTGGAAAGTCAAAAAAAATTAATTCGATCGAATGTTTTATTCTTATCGAGTTAGAACTTGGGCGGAAACTATAAAAAATGACCTTGAAATTGTAAAATGTTATTTTTGAAGATATAGACTATAAAAAAATGCAAAAAGAAATAAATTTGATATTTTGAAAATTTAACACTAATTATTCCCCTTAAAGTCCAAACTTTGTTTATTTTTTTTTCCGAATCTGCAAGGCTTATTTTTCTCGGAGCTCCTTCTCTCGTTACTCTCCGGCAATTTTTTCGTCATCCGGAAGAATGTGTACGAGCCGGTGGCTTTCTGCGAGCTACAAAGATTTTAGCGAGGGATTCCCGGGTCCGGGTAAGCTCGTTTTTTCTCCTCAAAGGCTCCGGTGACGTTGAAACGAGTTTAAAGGAAGCTTCCGTGCCCAAACACGAGAGAGGGGCTTGTAGAGGTTGCTGACGTAGCTGAAGTACTCGCAACGCTTACGTGCATGCAACGTCAAGGAGTGCGGTGAAAAAAGTGTCTGTGAGGGACGACCGATGACGGGGTGAGTGCCTGACCGAGAGCGAAAACCCTAGACCGAAAGAGTTGACGTTATTTTTTTCTCCAAATAAAGGGAGAAGAAACGAAAGAAGAAGAAAAAGAGAAATGATGAGTTGTGAAGGAAAACCGATGAAACCAAAAAAGGGCGGCGCACGTCTCGCAAGTTGTATGTGCATTCAAACTTTTCTTCTCGCTTCATATTTGAATACCTTGTTCCATTCGTGACGCAAGGAGCTTTTCTCTATTCTCATTCCGCAAAGATCCCAAAGGAGCTCTCTTTCCGCATTACAATCTCCCTCGTTCCGTCTTTTTTTGCCTTCCTTTTTAATCGGATCTTATTATGATTAGGGAATTAAGTAAAAAAGAAAAAAAAAAATCTGCGGTAAAGTAGAGATAAAATCGCAACGTCAGCCGAGAGGGCATGAGAGCGCGGTAGAGAAAATGAAGAAAAAAAAATATATATATATGAACAAAATGGGCTCGAGGAAAATATGGAACGTTATCGCGCCGGATTGGTCCCGCATATGTTCTCTCGTGGTCCGCTTGCTTATTTTTCCTTTTGAATATTTAAAACCCTCATCCCCGCAACTCGACCGACATTGCACACAACACAGAGAAAAAAAAACTCATTCGAAAAACTCGAGCGATTCACTGCGAAGGATCGATGTCGGAGAACTCCGAGTCGATGTGTTTTCTCCCTTCAATCTATCTCTCCACTGGCGGATTTTTCTCTCTTTTTTTTCTTCTTGTATGCCTTGCAAAAGTATCGGACGTGCTCGATATTTCTCGAAAATCGTCCGATAAATGGAGGAGGAAGGGATGAAGAAGAAGAAGAACTGAAACTATATATACACGACGTCGAGCATTCTGGTGTACGCCAAGAGTTGGAGAAGTAATATAACGACAAGAGGACGTCCGCCGGTGAGGATACCCCGATCCTATCTCCAGTCTCGCGCGATTTATCTCGAAACTTTGGTGCCCCATCGAACAGCATGCAGCGCGAATACACATCAGTACCAAGGAGCCGATGTAAGATTGAACACGTTCGGAGATCGCCAGAGAACGGGGCGAAACGAGGGAAAGAAAAATTTTTGGTCAAAGACGCGAGAAAACTCGAGAAATAACGTAGCACCGTTTATTATATACGTATCGATTCGATAACGTGAAAAGGGCGCAACTGGACCGAACTTTTGCCACAGCATCAACGAATCATCTGCCCTTTCCTCTCAAAAACTTCAAACTCTCACCTGTCGAACGTTTATGAGTCGAATAAAAGCACAAAGAAAAAAGAATCTCCAATAATATATATATTTTTTAAT
>JABMBV010004310.1:0-10871 GCA_018906735.1 Mesochorus sp. PSUC_FEM 10030011 | reverse complement strand
ATAGACTTTACTTTCTTGTTGAAAGATTCTCGGATCCCGGTGGGTTTGCCCGACGATTTTTCACGCCAAGGATTTTTCCCGAATATATACGAGAGCGGTATTTTACTTTGAAGATCCACACTGGGGTGGTGGTATATATACGCGGTGCAGATACGCGTTTTCAACCGCGATTACTTTTTCAGTTATACTATATACCTTTCGCTTTCGTTATGCCTCGTTATTTGCAAGCCCGTTGCTCTGACATTAAATTTATTCACAATACCAGTTGATCGTCGTGTGACGTCGTGTATCGAATAGGAAAAATACGAGAAATAATAGTCGTAATTATTTTTTTTTATTTTTGCAATGTTTTTCCGGATACGTCAAGACACGGGAAAAAATCGAATTACGTACGTACGCGTAGAAAATGATTTGGGTGGTCCCGAAATGACTTCCGGTTGGCCAAAACGCCGAAATAATAAACTCGGGCCGGTATATTGTACAGTTAAAATTATAATAACAGGTAGAAAAGCGATACAGATAGATAATTACGAAAATTGGTAGGGGAATGTTAATTGGGCTTTCCGAGAAGATTTGGTATTAGTGAAAGAGAGGCATTGCAGCAACTAAAAAGGCAGAGTAACATACATAGTACGCGAGGCATTTGGAATTCGAGAAGCGAGAATAAGTGTCGAAGGGGCTTCCTGTTCGTGCAACAACATATCTATGTGTGTGGTGTGACCGGGGCGTCAGTGAGAGAGGGAAAGAAAAAAAAACGTTCCGAGAAACGAGATTTCTTCGACAGCGTAGAGAATATATACAGTACATAGTTGTGTGCTACACAGTACAACGCGCCCAGGATTGGCTTTTTCGAACCTTTGGAAGGGACCGCCCGAACAAGCGGTGAGGTTCAATAGCCAGAGATCGTCCGAGGAAAGAAAAGAAATAATAACAGAGTTCATTCCAACGTTGGTATTAGAAAGCTTTTCGATTTTCATGTATTTTACATTAAAACATTTTATTTTGGGTTTTATATCATTTTTTTACATCTATTTTTTTGTTTTGAAATAGTTCGAATGTCAAATGGGCGAGTATCGGACCAGAAAGGAGGTCCCAATCGCCTGAGATCGTCCGAGGTAAAAAAAGAAATAATAACAGAGTTTATTTCAATGTGGTATTAGAAGGCTTTTCGATTTTCATTTATTTTACGTTAGAACATTTTATTTTGTGTGTTTATATCATTTTTTCACATTTATTTTTTTGCTTCGAAATAGTTCGAATATCGTACGGGCGAGTATCAGACAGGAAGGGAGGGGGTGGAGACACCGATGCTCGTGTTAACTGCACAGGACGTGAGCCCTTGTGAATCGATCGCTCGATAGGGGCAGCGGGATATGAGATGAATTAAAAAATATATTTTATAAATGAGTATAATATCCTGGGGTTGTGAGAAATAACCTTGAATAAAATTGCATTAAATTGTTAAATGAAAAATAAATGAAGAAAAAAAGGAAATGATTTTACCTTCTCGAGTTGATCGAGGGCGATCGCGGCATCCGTCCAGCTCGGCCTGACGTAAAGGTCCGACTCGTGCCTGTGTTTAGTAATCTCCTGATTAACATCGTTGTTGTTGTTATTATTGTTGTTATTGTTGTTCCATGAATTTGTATTTTTCGAGGAACGCGTATGACCCGTGGTCGTAGTGGCATTTTGTTGTTGGGGCGATTGTTGGAACTGTGTTTGATGGTGCAGAGTAGGGCGTCCCGCTAGGATCCCTGTTGGGTCGGACGCAGCGACCATGATCCGTCATGCATCTGCCCACAACGAGTCACTTGGACTTACAAACTATTTCTCCCTTGCGCAATTTATCAACGATAATATTTTATATCGCGTCTACAACTTCACTCCACTGTCGGCGTATTTTTTTCATTAAACCGGAAATTGATTGACTTGACGTAATAATAAAATAAGGGAATAAACAAAAAAAACAACAACAACTGGGGAAAGTTGTGGAAAACTTTTTTTTTTTCAAAGAAAAACCTTGGATTTGTCACTGAATCCTCTTCTTTCTTGCTGCACAAACTTGGCGATTTTTTTCTTTCGTCACCACTCGAAACAACAATAATAAAACCAAACACTCCCGAATATTCACACACTTTTGTAAATTAATTTTGATTATTTCTCGTTTTTTTTTCTTTTTTCTTCCTTGTTACCGGAAATCCTCGATGCACTTACGATTCGTACACTCGTCTATCCTCAGAACAATTTATAATTTCGTTTCTTTCCTCGATTTTTGTATTTACGCAACGCAAAACGTGTTTTTTTGTTTTCGATCGTAAGCGTCGAAAAAGTAAACTGAAGATTTATCTTTCGCTCTTTTAGAAGCCTCTTCTCTCTCTCTCTCTCTCTTTCTTTCTCTATCTCGTTCGTAAAACTCGTTCGATCTTCGTCTGGATCGCGAGGAATTCCTCGCGGGTACAACGGCAGAGACACTGGCGGCTAAAGGAGAGGGGGGAGAGACCTGCGGGGGATGAGGCGAGGCCCTCGTACTGTATATGTACACTCACTGTCACGTACGCGTGGTCCGGTATATTCGCGATCTCTTTGATCGTGCTAGCGAAGAGAAAAAAAGATAGGATTTTTTCTTGCACAAGTGGAAGATATTATTTCGCGTGTGTACCGCCAAGTTTTTTCTTCTCCTAAAAATGACAATCGTCCATCGTGATCGAGTTTCCAAAAATTTGTAATCAGACCGATATAGACTGAGTACTCTGCATGCATGGGAGGGCGCACGAACTGATGTTGCCTCCTTCCTTCTCTGGCATCCGGTTACACACACACACATACACACACATAAACATGTACACACAAGGAACAAGCGCGAACGACCGAGAAGGTTACCACCGAAAAAACGTTTGGACGCGACACAAGCTTTTGTTGTATTCACAATTTCAATCGAATATAAACAATAGAAGATTATCCCTAAAACTTGGGGTGATAAAAATTGTTTTGTCAAACTTTTTTTTTCGTTAATGAAAAAAAAGAAGAAGAAAAAAACAGTACAGTTGATCTCTCGTGTACTGTCGGTGGTCGAAACTTTCGTAACTTTTTGTTTGAACGTGCTGTTTTTTTGTTTATATTATCAGGCACCTTTCGACGATCGCGTTTACTCGAGATCTCGTTGTTTGCGATTAAAAACTTGACTTTATTCACTCTTTGTTTGTCCTGTGTCTTACGATTCAAACACAAGGGGGTTATTGTGATTTTTTTCCGGCGTCGTCGTTTCTCTCTTTACACTCGTGTAAAGTATTCGTCTCCGACCGCCTCTCTTAGCGCAGTCCAAGTCCATACTAAACGAAACTCCCGACCACATTTCTTTCGTGGGGGCCTCTCGCGATTCATGCGCCGGCCATAGTTGATGGCAACCCTCCCCTCTTTCATCGCTGTTTCTCTCTCGTTCTCTCTTACCTTCTTTTCGCTCACTCTCTCACTCTCTCTCTCTCTCTCTCTCTCCCGCTCTCTTTCTGGGCGATCAACTGAGAGCTGTTGCCTCCTCTCGCCAGAGATCCACCGAACTCTGCACAAACATCCAGGCTCGTAACGATCTCGGCATTTCCGGGGGGACTTTTGGAAAAAGAGCCACATTCCCCCAATGGATTCTCGATGAAAATCTCACGCCGTTCTCGGTTTTGAGGTTAGCATTTTTCATTGATGACGTCCTATGACTTATTATATCGACATTAGCCAGTCAAATTGCGAATACCATCATTAAAAAACGAGCTGCAAAACGCAGCGATTCTCTCCACAACTGAAATTTTGTTACCAGACAATAAAAATTGATGTCAATGATAGTGCAATAACTGGTGAACAAGAAAATTAAAACTCTGGTTGTAACCAATGCGTCCATATGAGCAAAAAATCTTTATAACTGATTGATTAATTTACATAATTTATTAATTGTAAGTGTAAATTTGAAAAACATTTGAAATCTTTTGTTATTTTGAACTTTGATAAAATAAGTCTTTAGAATAAATTATCTGTATCTTTGAATTTTCAAATTAAACATTTGTAATTCTGGTTTTGGTATAAGGAATGCTCTTGGCGTTGATACGCTACGGCGTCTCTTTTGATTACAACTGTAAAGGGGATTTAAAAAAACTACATTTATTATTTTATATTATTATGCTATATAGATACCCAGTGAACACATTTTATAACAGCAATATAACATAGAAGTTACAAGTAATGTAACAATGTTATTCTTGTGGTACGTAGCCGAAATATTAACATGGAAATAATCTGTTATGTAGCATTTGTTACATGCTAGTTAAATAATTACTACATAATGTTTTGACATTACAGTATTGTAAAAAAGTTCTGCAGCCATTATATAACGTGCTTATAACTGTGTGAGTATAACTTTAGTGATGTTTATATAACATTAACAGGGTGTAATGCAGTTATATTGCGGTAATGTAACATGACTTTGTTACTATAACATACAATGCTTGAACAATGTGAGTATACCTTTGGTGATATTTATATAACATTAATGGGATGTAACACGGTTACATGGACTTTCATTAACGACGCGTACGCTCTATCGAACGAGCTTCACGCGGTCGCCACAGCGCCGCGCTTCTAAGAATTTCGCTCTCGCAAGCGTTGAGTGTTACGGAATAAGATATACTTGAGCGTACCGCGGGCTTAATCAGTTCCTTCTCTGATCTCATTTATTTGAGTTTTTAATGGGCGGCTTATACAAACTATCCTATAATTTGTGAACTATAATTAATTAAATTTCAGCTATCCTTTATTCACTGACATAAAAGTGCTTTAAACTGGTGGTATTCAGGGAAAATATACTATCATTAATGTAACTGTAATATCACAGATAAATGAACGGTAAATGTTATATTTCAATACTGCAATTATATAACTGTTACAACTTTTGTTACATTATCTTGTAATATAACATGTTATGTAACAACGTTATATTGCTGAGTAATAAGTAAAATTGTAACTTACACGTAACTTACATACAACGTCCAGGTGATATTACCTGTTACAATGAGTTATATTGCGGTTACATTGCCGCAATATTACTGCGTTCACTTGGATTGACTTTGCAATATTATGTATCAGCTGGTACGAAAAAATTAGTACTGAGAGCAGTTGTACCTAAAGTGTCGGTGATAAATGGACCTTCGTAAAGGACACGAAAAATGAAAATCACGATTTTTATTTAATCTTCGACTTTTTGGTCATACATGGGTCATAGTAACTCGATAAGAACGACGGCAATTTTCAAATTAATGGTCATTATCAAAAATCTAAAAAATGATACCTCGAACTACCTCCATTAGGTAATGCTCAAAATCGCGCGAGGGATTAATTATTTTATAATATTGCTCGATTTGATTAAATGATTCTAAAAGTCCTTGAGATAAAAACAATTGAATTTAATAGAGTAAAAATTGATAAAAGACTCACGTATCTGGCGACGATGACGAGGGTCGAAGCGACGACGAGTAAAATAGCTGAGAGGGAATATTTGAGGGGAAATGGTACGGGCCCCGGTGGATAAGAGGCGACGTCTTCACGATCGAGATGTGGTCCGAGAATCATGATGTTGATAGCGCATTGAGCCCCGGCGAGCATAAACATAAGGATCGATTTTCCGAGATAGTTGATATAAACCGGCATCGATATGACTACGAGGGCCAAAACGCCGACGTAAGAGTAGTACGAGGGATAAGGGCATCGGGGTGACCAGCCAAGGGAGGCATTTGTTGGGGTCTTGGTTTCGTCAATTATCGCACAATTTGCCTGAAAATTAAATTATAAATACCGATGAAAATTATTCAATTTTTATTACACAAATTTATGATAACAAATATAAATTCACTATAACAGTTTTATTCAATGATAAAAATTGATAAAAATGATTCAATTATTTGTAGTGACTGATGATAACAATTTAATTTAATTAGAAAAATTTTTATGAAAATAATTTAAATTAATTATAGAAATAAAAAGAATTCAATTTACTCATAAAAATTAATGATCATAATTTAATTCACTTTTTTAAAGTAAGACCATTTTCGTCACATTCTGTATTTTAGAGTCTTTGGGGTCACTGATTACGAATCCAATGACAGATTTTCAAAATTCAAAATAACGGAAGTCCAAAATTTTCATGCTATTTTTGTACAAACGGATTCTCCTTAAAATTTGCTCCAAGGGATTTTTGGGATCACTGATTACGAATCTGAACTAAGATTTTGTAAATTCAAAACAGCGGATCCAAAATGACGGCCATAAAATTTAAATATTATTGGATTTTACTAAAACTCATCATATAGAGATTTTCGAGGTGGCTAATTACAAATCTGAACCCAGATTTTTAAAATTCAAAATTGCAGATCCAAGATAACGTCCATAAAATTTAAATATTATTGGATTCTGAAAAACATGAAATATAGAGGTTTTCGGCGTCATTAATTACGAATCTAAGCTCAGATTTTATAATTTCAAGGATTTTTCCACGTAAGTAAAGGCAGTTATTAAAAAATCTCAAGAGATCTGTTATGTTTAAAAATTCATGTGAAATATAGTTGTATTTTTTTAAATCGAATTAAAAAAAAAAGGGGTTAGAGGTTAACTCTTTGCGGCACATACATTTTTTTAATGAAGGGTTGCTATGAAAATACGTATACGTGGGTTTTTTAAATGCTATAATTGATTTTAACTTATAAATTCAATATAAGATTACAAGAAAAATTATCGAAATTTGATCAAGACTATATTTGTTTGGATTAATATATTTTGATAAACCCACTCATATTTCCTGCTTCAACGAATTCTGCCTGGAAAATTGTTACATTTTTTTGCAAAGCAGTATAAATTTGTGGATCGTTGGCGTTTAGAACGTTTAGCTACGAACGTTGGAATGCAAAAGTGGTTTCGATCGAAACCTAAATGGGCCTAAAGCCGATTAATGATAACAATTAAATTCAATTTTATAAATGTATAAAAATAATAGTAAAATCAATCGAAAATAATGAAAAATAATTTGTATAATAGTAGAAAAAGATGATGAAAAATTCATATTTATTTATTTACCATGTCAAGAAGAAGAAATATGCTGAGGGAAAATATCATAAGGAGAGCGAGAGTCCTCCTGAGCCATCTGGCTCTGACGGCGCTACCGAGACAGGTGGCGCCAGCGAGGAAGATTCCAAAGAGAGTGACGACACCAGCGCCACCCCACGTAAAAAGTCCCCAGGGTTGGACCCTCCAGATGGGTATAGCGCAAATCATGACGAGGGGACCACCGAGCAACGAGAGGGGGGAGAAGGCCTCGCCGCAGGTGTGAAAAGCGGCCTCAACGTTGGGGTCCTTGAACTGAAGGGTCAACCAGGAAGCGTGACCTCTAAGTTCGGCACCACCATCTGTGGAATACGAAAAAACAAGTTTTTTTTTTTATTCGAGAAAGTAAAAATATGAAATTCGGGACATAAATCCAAGAGCGAAAAAAGGAAAAACAGACCTCGATTGTCGAGTTCCTTTCGCAATCGCATCCTAAAATCTTCGGAATCTTCTTTGTTTCTTCCCTGGATGTGGTCCATCGCCATACGACTGTTGGGACTTTCGGCGTCAGCCAGTGAGGCCAAGCTCTTTGTTATCGCTGGTTTGAAGGGTTTCAATGCCCTGACGATAAAATATGTCACGAGACCAGCCTTTTGGAGCGCCTCTTCCCTCCTTTCACCGTACGCTGGCTCCACCTCGAATTCGCCTTTGAGAAAGTTCAACGTTGCGTTCGAGATGTGGACCCTCCTGTTTACCCAACAATTTTCTTATTTTCTCTTTTTCATGAATTATAATATATCATAATAACAACAACAATGACCATTGTAATAAAATGAAAAAAATATATGTTTAACCCTTTAACGCATGACTTGACCAGAATTCATCACTAGTTTTGGTCCCATATTTTTTGTCGAAAAAGTAATTTAAAAATTTTCACAAGCATCTTTTCTAACGTTTTTAGACCAACTTTGTTCGAATTTGAGATCAGATTTACTCAAAAAAAACAGTTTAAACAATAGTTTTTTAGTGTTTTTCAATAAAAAATGCAAATTTTACGCATTATTTTTTGTTGAACCGTAAATTTCACTCCGATAAAACTCTAAAATAATGCTTCAAACTATCCTATCATGGTCATCGATAGTTGCTCTTGCGATGTAAGTCAACACAACAACTTGTACCGGTCTTAATAAATATGGCGGTTATTTATATGCGACGTCATTTGCGTAATATTCTCAAAATTCGGGTCCAATATATTTTTGGGTCCGTGAGGCCCAAATCACGGTTTTTTTATTTAAAAAAATACTCAGATTTAATGAAAAATCATTAAAACGATCTGAATAGATAAAATTACTTTTGTACTTATAATTTTTTTCAATATAAATGCATTCTTGGCAAGTAAATACATATAACGCATTACGCGAATGACGTCACATATAAACAACCGCCATATTTATTTATTGAGACCGGAACGAATTTTTGTGTTAAACCACTTACATCTCAAGAACAACTATCGATGACTACGTTAGGATAGTTATTTTAGAGTTTTATCGGAATAAAATTTACGTTTAAAAAAAAATGGATTAGTAAATCGAAAAGAGCTGGTCTGAAAATGTTAGAAAAGATTAAACATATTTTTTTTAATAATCAACGATAATAATATATTAATATAATATTAAGTAAACAACTTTACTTCCGCCATTTTCCTATATATGGACTTAATAGTAAATTGTGGTAAAAAAAATAGATGACAGAGGTCACAAAATACCAATGGATATCTGTCAACATATTCCTATTTAAAAATTAGTCAATTTATATTTGTATCATCAAGTTATTCTCAATTGAAAATGACAGTTTATAATCTAAATTCTCGTTATTCCCGGAACTTATAATTTTATGCCTCAATATGCAGAAATCTGCAGCTGAGGCTTATCGAATGCTTTCAAATACTTATGGTCAGAATCAACAATGGTGAATGTACAGTCAGTGCGTGGCACGGGCGATTACTGAAGTTAAGCAACATTGGCTTCGGCCAGTACTTGGATCGGTGACCGCTCGAGCCGCGCTAATTAGCGTTCTGTACTGCTGAGTGGGAGGCAATTTTTCCGACAAATGGATATTGCTGCTTGAGTTTACACGCAGTAATGCCTAGGAATTGTTAAAAATGCCGACTATATCGGCCCAGGTTTTCTACAGTTTCCCTGGCCCTAGTGCAAATGCGATACAGATTGAGGTTAGAGAGAAGTGGCTGCAAGTAACACTCTAGCATCTTTACCCACCCAGGAGGAAGTAAGAAAAGGATAGGGAAATGTAAAAAGAAAGTAGAAAGGAAGTAGAAAGGAAGTTCGAATGAAACAGAAAGAAAACAGGAAGAAAATTAGGTGGGTGACTTGTAGAAAACCGTATAGGGTATGCCAGTAAAACTCTCCAATTATCAAGAGACGCGGCAGTATCTCGACGCCAAGTTATTAAAGGCAAAGAGACCGGCTACGTCTATTATACAGCCAACCGATAGGAAAATTCAATATTTTAAACTTTATTAATACTTATGGTGAGACCACTATTAGTGAAAGACTGTATTGTGAGTGGTTTTAACGCTTCGGGAGCAGTGATTTTGACGTCAAAGATTATGCTCTGTATTTGGTATGACCAGCTCTGCGTAGTGTACTAAAAGCTGTTAAAACCGGCTAAAACAATCACAGGAAATCGAATACAATTGATACGTTTGAGCCGAGCATTGAAAGATAAATGGCCGCAATACAATGAAAGACACGATTAAATAATTTTGGAGTTATATACTCGACCTTATTTCGCGAAAGTCGCTATGATATACTTGAAAACGTTAAAACGGCAAGTCTTACCCCACCCGCTATATTCTACAGACGTTGCTTTCTCTATCACCCATTTTGAACAATGAAACACAGCCGAGCTGACCAATACTTTCGATCTTATGAAGAAGTTGAAAATTGAACTGAATTATGGATCGCCTCTAAAGATGTTCAGTTTTTTCAACACGGGATTCATACGCTACCGAGAAGGTGAGAGAAAGTAGTAGCCACTGATTGACAATAATTTGAAGGATAAATATATAACCACCTTTTTGCAATAAAACCATAAAAATTGGAAAAATTACGGTGAAAGTAAAGTTGTACACCTAATATATGATTGTTTGGATTTTTGAGGTGTTTGGGTTTGTTTGGGTTTGTTTGGGTTTAAACAAACAAACCCAAAAAATTATTAGTTAATTTGGGTTGTTTCGGTTGTTTGTTTGAACAAACCCAAACACCTCAAAAAATCCAAACAAACAATTTAGCAATACCTCAAAATTTTGTTTATAAACCTTCTTTTTGATAAGTATAACACCGACCAAGATTTCGTAGTAATTGGATAAATGGTTTAAGCTTTCATTACATTACATACGTTATATACGTTACATACATACATTACGTTACATATACATACATACAGAAATTCATTTTCATTTATATAGATATTATTGGAAATAAGATTATAAATAATATACAATACTGTTAAATTCTTTCTAATATTGACTTTTTATTTAATGCATAAGGAACAACCGTATGTACTATTCAAAGTTGTCTACAAGACTGACTCTTGGGACAGAGACTCAAAAAGTTGGTTCCTTCTTTGTCTATGCAGGCTATCGAGTCGTCTGTTTATGTTTACGTTTGGCGGACTCCCCGCGTCGATTCGTTTTTTGAACCTTCAGTCTTATATATAAGTATATAAACGTGTTTATGCCTATATACATTTCTTTATATTAATAACTAAATTATCAAATA
>JABMBV010004299.1:0-10873 GCA_018906735.1 Mesochorus sp. PSUC_FEM 10030011 | reverse complement strand
CGTCTTTAATTCATTTTACAAACCTCACCCTTTCCTTAAAAAATTTAATATACGAAACTACGGGGGAACTTCGCATTTGAAGGACCTTCCGACTATACACTGTATAATTAAGGTCTTTCGAGCCGGATAGGTCAAGGGAATAGTTGTTGGAAAATTATTGAAATCGTGAATTGTCTCTCTCTCGTGGACGTCATGGACCAGTTAAAAATACTCACGAACTGCACTACAGCAATGAACGCCTCGCTCGGTGCCGTATCAAGTGAGGTTCAGCAGATACGGAATGACATGTCTAACATGCGTGCAACCATCAGCGACCTCTCAGCGACTGTGGGCGTCGCAGTCAGCGACATCCAGCATCTACGTAGTGACTCGTCTGAGATGCGCACGAAATTAGCTGACTTATCGTCTTCTCAGCGCTCTATATTGGACCGTATCTCAGCCCTGGAAGGTCATTCCGACACTGTGGACGTTCGCGTCTCTGCTCTCGAGTGCGACGGAAACGGAGGCGTGGACAGCGGTACTATCTCGTCCTTGGACCGACGGATGACTGATATCACGAGGAAGATTGATGAACTGCGCCATACAAGTCCGGAGCTCATCATCAAGGGCATCCCCAGCACCCTATCTGCCACTGCGGCTGTCACGATGGTGTTCGCCGCGCTTGGGATATCGCAACTGGTAGGCGACATTCTGTCCACTAGGCCCTTCCTTGCGAAACTGTCTTCTACTTCTACTACCATCACTGCCACGCCTATGCCATCTACATCTGCTGTATCATCGACTTTGACCTCATTGGTCGTCTCGTTGAAATCAAGGACGGTTTTGTCACATATTCTCGCTAAGAAGCGCCAGATAAGGGATCTGTCTGCTCGAGAGGTGTTTGGTGATGGAGCACAAGGCAAAGTCTTCATTAATGAGCTCTTACCATCAGCGATTTACAAGCTACTCATGCGGACTAGGAGCGAGGCATCAAGGGCGGGCTACAGGTTCGTCTGGCAGCGCGATGGAGTGATCTTCGTGAAAAAGGATAGTCACTCCGAGATGTTTACTGTTACGTCAGAGGACGACCTATCGCGGCTCGTTTGACGGTGGGGGTCCCGCACCAACTCACCCAGTGGTGCTGTGTATCAGTCACGTAACCAGTCATTTGTCAGATCGTCATCATGCCTCAGAATTGCGCAATTTAACGCGAACTCTCTGCTGGGGCACGTGGAACTCGTGGCAGCCCACCTGCAGGACCATTTTCATCACATCATTGCTATATCTGAGTCTTGGCTGCACCCTCTGGCGTCTGACGTGCTTTTAACGCTGCCGTCTTACTCATTTTTTCGCAACGACAGGATTGGTCGCAGAGGCGGTGGCGTCGCATGCTATGTACACGACTCTCTCACTGCTCGGATCGTCGCGAGGTCAGAGGGAATATTCTCCAATGCGCCTGAATATATGATTCTTGACGTCAAGAACACATCCGGGCTTTCACTTCTATGTTCTGTTGTCTATCGCAGACCTAAGGGTCTTATCATGGAGACTAGAGTAAAGGAGCCCGAACACAATGTTAGAGAAATGACCCCAAAGAGCGAGGAACGATCCGCTAAATTGCTCCGCTTGGCGGCGCTCCGATTGCTTAGAACCATCAAGCGCGGTAATTTTGAATAGGCGATCCAGGGAGACAAGAATAGAGGGGCTCGAACGGGTATAGGAAACGCCAGGGAAAATAGAGTAGAGGTTCATTGTTATTAAAAAAATAGGCGAACTCTCCGAAACCCAAAAAAACGAGGACCAACCCCCAAGCTGGCAAAAAGTGATGACTAAAATTAATTATGCAATTAATACCGAAAATTATTGAAATACCTTTCGAGACGAATCTGATCCAATAACGGTGGCAACCAATTGACATTGATCTCGCAATAAGCATCGAGAAGAACTGTATAGTCGAAGCTTCTTCATAGGTGAAGTTGCCTCGTAGTTTTTAATTTAACTCTCTTTTTTGTGAAGGATAGAAGTTGAAGGGTTTCTTAAATAAAAAATAAAACTCGCGCGTTGAGCCATCGAAATTTTGAATATTTATTGGCTCTTGTGGGAAAAGCCTTGCGGCATAAAAACCCACGACGAATAAATGATTTTTATAAGTGTACAATAATATTATTAATATTAATATTGCGTGTATGGAAACGTAGGTATTATAGCCTATTACAGCCCGTTTGCTCGTTCCATCGCGATCTCGCGCGCCTTCGTATTGCGATTTTAATTTATATTCGATTCGATCGAATTTCGCATTATATGTGTGTATGTGGGCACTCGGTCCCATGTACACTCGGCTATTCCTCGATATTGTATCGAGAGCGTAGAAGCTTTTCGCGTTGTCGTATGAGGGAGAGCGCTTGGGCTCTCTCGTCTTACGCGTCACCGACGATCCTCGTTGGACGAGCAACCGTGGTCGACTATTTTTATAAATATATGTAATGCGCGTTCGCCCTCTCGTCCACACGAGATTTGGCATCCCTGCGGACGCGAGACGTTCAAGCGCGGTGCTCGCGGAGATCGCAATGGCACGACCCTAACGAAGCTCAGGCACTGAACAAGAACAATGACCTCGCCCTTGGCCTCTCTCTCTCTCTCTCTCTTATCTTGAATACACAATTTTTGAGGTGTTTATATACAATTCTGCATACGTACGAAGGAAATATGTAAAGATCATAATCGAGGTCACAATATGAAAATGTAAAATCATCGGCACGGAATGACATTCTGTAACACAGAAAAATATATCATTACCGGTTATTTACTACAGTGAACAATGAGTTATCGTTCAATACAGCTGTGTTTGTTCCATGTTAACCCTAACTGGGCACACTAAGATACAAAATACTTGGACGTTGTTTATCAAAATTGTCGGTTTTGAATTTTTCTTAGATTTTGCATACACCATACATAAATTTAAAACGTAACCTTTCAAGAATGTGTACATTGAATACTTCATGTTTGATAATAATTTGTCACTAGGGTGGAACCGAATCCAGCGTTTTAAGTAGGTGATTGTATGTAGATGTGTCCAGTAAGGGTTCAATTTTTAATTTTCATTGATTATGTCTTATCGATGAGATTACAACTTGGCGTTTTTTCGTAAAGTTTTAGTTCTGACTTTCTTCGCGTCACAATTTCGGTTCAAAGAGGCCGCCAGAAAGTTTCCTCTCATCAGCAAATAGAAACTGACGACGCGTGTTGTCATTTCTTTTTTATGCTCCCAACATCCGACTAAGTTCAGGTTGCGCATATCCTGAACTTTTTGAACGATTTGGAATAGAGTGTCCTCTTTAATCGCTAGTGTACCCACAACATTGAGGACAGCTCCTTCCAAACATTTCGTTAGTTTGAAGAGCTCTTCGCTCGGACACACCAGCCCACCGTAGCGATCCAAAATGGCCACAATTTTATCTCGATCGCATCGGTCGCCATTCTTCAAACTATCGATGCAAGCATTACATTTCGTGATCCGAATACATTTTCGGGCAACGTAGCCCGCAATGTAAGCTTGCACCTCGTCACTTGTCCTCACAACATCGTAGTCGTGTGTCGACAGATGGCTGTGGCTGGATTGTGACGCAGTGTCCGAATAATGGCAATCCTGCTCAGAGATCGTTGCGAGAGAGGCATTAGTTGGTTCATTAAGTTGGCCGATTTCAATGAGATTATCCAGTTTCTCGAAAAAATCTCTTCTCGGTTGCATGCTCTCAGCCATGGACTCCTTGGTTCCCATCAAGGTTTCCAGTAGTTCGGTGCCACTCACATTACTTCCTTTTGGCGGCTTGACAAGGGAGTATGTGCAGAGGAGGCGGAACACTTGGGCGAACAAAGTTGGGTCCGGATGGTCATTGCTGCCGCAAGCGTTTCGCATCATACCGAAGAATCGCTGAAATAAACCAAAAACTTATTTTATCGTCCATTGCAAAGTACTCTTCTATGTTTTATATTTATTTTTATTCGATGATACTACATATGATCTTGAAGAAGTATATGAGCATATGAGGAATTTTCTGCCAACTCGGCCACTTTTTTTCGACCATCTCAGATCTACCCCATAATTGGTTGTTTCAAAGCACTACTAAAAGGTACTCTATGTGCATTTTTTCAGATTTTTTTATTCAATATTTGATAAATTGCCTTTTTTCCAAGTGAATACATCTCGAAAATTTGAAATAACTCTAAAAAATAACTCTACAAAAAAGTTATAGTATTTTGTTAGTTTTAGATATGAATATTGTAATTCTGCTTCATATGAAACTGAGGGTGAATTGCATGATCCATAGTTTTATGCTAGGCACAAAGAAACCAACACCAAAGATTCCGATTGATTTTTACCTCGAGTGCATCCTGATTGAGTCGAGCGGTCATCAGGTAATCGAAGCTGGCGGTTTTGAGGTACTCTACGAGTTCTAATGTTCCCCCAAGCGTGACTTTCAATCCTGTGACGGTACTGGACGAAATGGGAAATGGCGAGTTCACTTCACGCGCGATTTGTTGCCAGTTGTCGAGATAGCGAAGGAAGTCTTCGATTGCCTGTGTAATTAAGATATTTACAATTTACAACAGAAAATTGTAAAAGAATTGTTTGCAATAAGTACAATACATTAAAGATAACAATTGCAATAATTGTTGGTAGTCGTTTGGTCGGAGAGAAACTTTATACAGAATTTTTTAACATACATTTCAGTGTTAAACACAGAATTGTTATTACAAATGTACATTCGAACATATTTTATTAATAGATAATGTACAAAATAACAGATATCATAATGTAGTAGAAAAGCAAATTTAGTACTCACAATTGTATCGTTCGCAACAATACTATCACATGCAAAACTGATTACTTTCATCACATGCTTAACGTTTGTACTACAGTAACTCGCTGTTACGGACAAAGCAAAGTTTGATCATTCACTTTTACGAGCGATAATGAAGAAAACACAAGAAAAATGAGCTACGAGACTTCTTGGACAATATTGTAGTATCTCGTACAGAAGGTATGTAATGTAATGGAAATAAATGTTAAATATACTGTTCAGAAAACTGTATAAGTTCCGGGCTCTTCCGCGCGCTGCCCTTCGTTTCTGGACATCTCTTTTCTTTAGCCCTTCGCGCGACACTTCACACGGTTGCCTTCCCCTTCTCCTCGATTTTTCGGTGTCCCTCATATCTATCGAGCGCCCATCGATCACTTCAACGATTACTACCGCTTCGTACGGACGGTCTCGCTATTCTAACTTCGGTTTTCTGTGCCCTTCTATTCACGGTTTCTGCTCGGTTCGTTTTTCTTCGGTACTTCTTCGGCCTTACAACCCGCGTTGTATCGGAAAAAGGGAAACGGGAAATATTCATAAACTTCGGTATTTCGATTTACGCCCGAGATATTGTTTTGTGAATATTGTGCGGCCTTCGACGATTTTCTTTTGTTCCCTTCGAATATCTCGAGTTCTCGCAACTTGTCGGACTCTTCGCGAACGGCGCCCTTCTCGTTACTACAGTGTATATTTTCTGTTTCTTTCTCAATTATTATAAAAAACAGTGTATTTCCGTTCCATTTTCTACCAATAAACAATACCGTGTTATTTTCGTTATCATTCAAGTGCTTTTTTTCTCGTGCCTTTTTTTTGTGTGTGTGACTTTTCACCGACACCTCTCACCACCAGAATCCCACGGCATTTCTCAAACATTCACAGTTGTGTAGAGTGTATCATGGCGGAGCGCAAGGAGGGTAAACAAGAAGGTTACCTCAATTCGATTGCGAAAGGGACGACGCCGCTCGATACTCTGCATATAGATCATCTAGGGCCCTTAGCTTCAACGAAAAAAAGCTATAAGCATATTTTCGTGGTGATCGACGGGTTCACGAAATTTACGTGGTTGTACGCGACAAGATCGACCACAGCAGCCGAGGCGATCGACAGACTCAAAAAGCAGGCGGCGATCTTTGGTAATCCGCGCCGAATTGTCTCTGATCGTGGGACGGCATTCACGGCGAAAGAGTTTCAAGAATATTGTCAGCAAGAGCAAATAGAGCATATTCTTACGACAACGGGAATCTCAAGGGCCAACGGACAAGTTGAGCGCGTAAATCGGACGCTGATTCCCTTGATAACGAAGTTGACAGCGCCGAAAAGTGGAGAGTGTACAAGCACCTGAGTACAGCGCAGCAGTACTTGAACACAGCGTTCCATCGAGGAATCGGGACGACTCTATTCCAGGTGATGTTCGGGACGCGACCACGTTTCAAGGACGACGAATCTTTACGCGAATTAGTGGAACAAGAATTCGTGACGACCTTCCAGGAAGAACGTGATGAGATTCGGGAGCACGCAAAAGATCGTCTCCAACAGATTCAAGAAGAGAACCAACGAGGATACAACCGGAAGCGCAAGAAAGCGCGAGCATATCGCGAGGGAGATATTGTCGCGATAAAGAGGACGCAGCAGGGTCCTGGTCTAAAGTTTGCGACAAAATACCTTGGGCCGTATGAGATCTCGCGTGTGTTGCGCAATGACCGATACCTCGTTCGAAAAATTGGAGATCACGAGGGTCGGCAACAAACATCGACTGCAGCCGATTATATCAAGCCGTGGTCGAAATACGCGGAGTCCGACGATGAAGACGTTGCTGAGGATCTACATTCGAGGTCGAATGAGTTCGCAGGACGGCCGAGTGTAGGAACGGAAAAAAATGTAACGCAAGTATGAGTGTGTGTGTGTGTGTATGTGGAGATGTATGTGAGCGAGCGCAGCGCTGCTGCGGCGCGTACGCGAGTGAGCCGGGTCTCATGCGAGAGAAGGGGCCCACGAGCTAGTCAGTCGTATTCTGGCCTTCGCCGAGAGTGAACTATTGTCCGAGCGTTATCACTATCTATCTTTGTTTAATATATCTATATATATTCCTTCTTTAAGTCGTGTTGCTTTTCTTTTCCCTCTTGCCCCTTCCCGTCATCAAATTAAAAAAAAAAAAAACATATATTGAAAATACCACAAAATTGGGGGCTCGTCCGGGATCGAGCAGAGGAAAAATATTAGTGCGCTGGTGTATGCTTCGTCGAAGATCAGGGAAGTGAAAAAACGTCGTGCTTTGTGTACGCGTTATTCTAAGCAAAGTGCGGATAAGTTGAGTTCGCGAGAAAGGTGCGTGAATTATAAATGTTAATTGAGCAATAAAGGGCGCATGACCAGAACCTCTCACAAAAGACGATAAAAACAAAGACGCCGAGATAGGCGTGGATCAAGGTCGAAACGCGTATCCTAACGCTGTATGGGGAGGGCGCGCGAGGACAGATAGAGGACGTCAACGCTGAGGTCGCCAGTGTTCTCAAATATTCGACAGTGTGAAAACGTAAACAAAGTAGCGAACGTTGAAGAAGTCGAAAACACGTCTCCTATAAACTGAAAGAGGGGAGTGTGCGGGAATAATAACGTTGACGGTTATTCTCGAGAATTCGACGGTATTTGTGTGAAAGTGGTGTATGATTTCGTAAACAAAGACTAATATGTCGAGTGCGGCGAAATATACGACGAAGACGTTGAAGGAGATGTTATCATCTCTGGGATTACCGACCGTTGGCAATAAAAGTGAGTTGTTGTTGTTGAGACTCAGCCAAGCGGAAGGATTCGACATGGCGTCTCTCGAACAAGAGGCTGAGAGCTCGGGACAAGATGGCGATGACGCGCAAGACGAAGCTGCGTCAGTACAAAGAATGATGGCGGTATATAGACGCGAGAAGGAGCTTGCGGAACGAGAGCTTGCGCTAGTGCGACGAGAACTCGAAATGGCGCGAAACGCACAGTCGAATGGTGGGGGTATAGAGCGGGTTGCTGATGCACCTGTGACGTCGACAGCGAATGCGCAGCCGGGCCTGGTGCGTTTATCTGTGACGAAAGTGGCCGATTTATTGTGTCCGTTCAACGGAAGTGCCGAAAAAATACGAGGTTTGGGAGAAACAAGTGAGATTTCTCAAACAAATGTACCGACTGGACGAAGACGAGACGAAAGTCCTAATCGGGATGAGGATGAAGGGGAAGGAACTCGAGTGGTTCCACTCGAAGCCGGAACACGTGATGATGACGACGAACGATTTGTTGATTGCGCTGAAAGGAATGTTTTGTAGCCGAATCAACAAACTCTCACTTCGACGACGTTTTGAGGCGCGAAACTGGAAAAAGGGCGAAAGTTTCAGCGAATACGTTCACGACAAAGTGATTATGGCCAACCGGATATCAGTTCCAGAGGACGAGATGCTGCAGTATATCGTGGATGGAATTCCCGATCCGAATCTTCGAGACTCAGCGCGAATCGGTAGATTTACGACGACGGAGGAGCTGCTGGAGGCGTTCGAGGGTATTTCGCTGCGAGGATCGAGCGATTCGTCAAAACAAAGCGGAAAAAGTGACAAAGATGGTGCGCAAAAGCGTGCGAGTAAAAGTGAAGTGAAGAACGATGAATCGAAAGGTGACGATGAGAAAGAGCGAGAGAGCGCGAAGCGTTGTTTCAATTGCGGTGTAAGTGACCACGTCAACGCGAAGTGTCCGAAAAAAGACCTTGGCCGCAAGTGTTTTAAATGCGGTAAACACGGGCATATAGCGTCGGGCTGTCCCGAAAAGCGTGATGGCGTGAAAAGCACGAATGTAGCCGATGTCTGTGTGATGAGTAAGAAGTCCGTGAAACGCGTGAGTGTGAATGGGTGTGAGGTCGAAGCGATTGTTGACACAGCGAGCGACATTTCGATTGTACGAGCTGACCAGTACATAAAATTTGGACGTCCGGAAATTGTAAACACCGAGATAGCGTTCAAAGGCGTGGGTAATGTAAGAAATAAAGCGATCGGATATTGTGACGTGAGAATGAGAGTAGACGGCAGAGAGTATGAAATTCGTCTGTATGTTGTCGCGAACAAGCTGTTAAATCACAATCTGTTAATCGGCACTGATTTTCTAGACAAAGTCAAGCTCATTCGAGAGCGAGGTGAATGTAAAATTGTACCGTTTTCGGAGAGTGAGGAGTGCGAGAGTGTGCCTGAAATTTTGAGGATTGAAGCGATTCAAGAGCGCGATAAAGACGAGATTCGAGTATCGGAGGTTTGCGAACCGGAAAATCGCAAGAAAATCCAAAATCTTGTAAGCGCGTATGAACCGAGAAAATGTCGTGAGGTAGGCGTCAAGATGACGATCGTATTACAAGATGAAGAACCAATTTATCAGAGAGCACGAAGATTAAGCGAAGCCGAAAAGCGAAACGTGAACGCACAGATTCAAGAGTGGTTGAACGAGGGTATTGTCCGCGAGTCCCACTCAGATTTCTGTAGCCCGGTCGTGTTGGTAAAAAAGAAAGATGGCTCAAGTAGTTTATGCGTAGATTATCGAATGATAAACCGAAAGATTGTGAAGAATCGGTATCCGTTACCATTAATCGAAGATCAACTTGATTTATTGCAAGACGCGAAGATTTTCTCGACGTTAGATCTGCGAAACGGTTTCTTTCACGTTTAAGTTGACGAGGCGAGCAGGAAATACACCTCATTTATCGTGCCAGATGGGCAATTCGAGTTTTGCAGAGTCCCCTTTGGTCTTTGTAATTCCCCAGCGACGTTTCAAAAATTTATCAACGTGTTCTTTCGTGAATTAATTAACGAGCGCGTTGTTCTAACGTACATGGACGATCTTATTGTGCCGTCAAAGGACGAAAAAAGTAACGTAGAAAATCTGTTACGTTAATTTTTAAGTGGTCGAAGTGTAACTTCCTAAAGCGCGAGGTCGAATTTTTGGGACACGTCGTAGGATACGGCAAGGTGCGTCCGTCCGAAAACAAAACCGAGGCAGTGCGAAATTTTCCGGAGCCAACAAGCGTAAAACAAGTTCAGTCGTTTCTCGGGCTCACCGGGTATTTCAGAAAATTTATACCGAAGTATTCGTTGATCGCGAGACCGTTAACGAATTTATTAAGAAACGAGGTCAAGTTTAAGTTCGAAGACGAAGAAAATAATGCGTTTGTAAGTTTGAAAACAGCGCTGAGTACGAAACCGATTTTGAGTTTGTATCGAGTCGATGCCGAAACAGAACTCCATACTGACGCATCGATGCTCGGGTACGGAGCTATGTTGGTGCAAAAAAGTGCTGACGACGGCCAATGGCACCCGATTTATTTCGGGAGCGGAAAAACGAGTGCTGCAGAAGAACGATACTGTAGTTACGAACTAGAAGTATTGGCGATCGTAAAATCTCTCAAAAAGTTCCGGGTTTACCTGATAGGTATCCCGTTCAAGATTGTAACCGATTGTAGAGCGTTTGCGTTGACGATGCGCAAAAAAGACGTATGTGTGCGTGTGGCTAGGTGGGCGTTCTATCTTGAGGACTTCAACTACGAGATCGAGCATCGTCCAGGGAAGAATATGGCTCACGTAGATGCGTTGAGCAGGAATCCTTTGCCAACGTGTCTCCTGATCGACGAGCGTGAGAACGGCCTAGCAGCGCGACTGAGAAAAGCGCAGCGCGAGGATGAAGAGATCAATCGAGTGATTGAAGACGTCGAAAAGAGAGCGAGAAAGGGGTATGTGATACGAGGTGGTCTTCTCTTCAAGGAGGTGGATGGCGATATCCGCCTGATGATTCCCCGGAAGTTGAGTGCGCATATTGTTCGCCGCGCACACGAGTAAGGGCATTTCTCTATCGCAAAAACCGAGGCGATAATCAAAAAAGACTATTGGATGCCGGATATGCGCCAAAAGATCGAAAGAGTCGTTCACTGTTCAAAAAACCGTCTAAGTTCCGGGCTCTTCCGCGCGCTGTCCTTCGTTTCTGGACATCGTTTTTCGTTAGCCCTTCGCGCGACACTTCACACGGTT
>JABMBV010004288.1:0-10874 GCA_018906735.1 Mesochorus sp. PSUC_FEM 10030011 | reverse complement strand
ATTAATTATTATTTTAAACATTAATTATATCAATAAAATTCCATGATTTGGTAAAATCATTCGGAGCCTGCTTAAGATCGTGTGCATGATTAGAATTCTCAAATTGCCGCAGATTCGATGTCGTACGAGAGCAGAACGTTGGCACTTACGTTTATAGTGTAGGCCCGCACATATGCGGGACTCCCCGTAGTTCGGTTGGCCGCTTCTGCAGTCGTTTCTTCTCTGTACACACACGTGAATATGCTGATGGCTCTTTGGATTCAAGATGGCCGACTTATAACTCATAAAGTGTCTCGGTCTCTAGCTCTTTCTCTTTCTCTGACTCGGGACTGACTTCAGGCTACGGCACTGCCCGCGTGCGCGATCGATGCTCGTTCAACGGCTTATTGCAGTGTGTATGCGCTTAGGGTGTTGGTGCATTAGATCGCGGTCAGTGTTGATTGTCCAGGGGGTGTCGGAATAAGAAGCCCCGAAAATTTCTTTTCCGTTTTCGTCCAAATTTCATTTGGAATCATCGTCCAAGATATTCCTGATTACTAGAAAGTTTTGGATATCCAAAATTCATCCTAATCAGAGATTGGAATCTTGAGACCCAAAAAACTGCAGCGATTGACAGACCGGAGTCTCCAGAGCCTCTTTCGGACCCCGAAGTTCTCAGGGCCCGAAAAATGCCATCTTCTGTCCCATCATCGTCACCAGACGTTTACAAACACATACATAGAAGGTGATCGGACAGACCGCAACGGAGATTCCTGATTTCTCGTCATTGCTTCTCACGAGGGGAACACTGAAAATATCAGAAAATGATGCGTGTGTAGGCGAAGAGACGGGGAAGGGAAAGGACGGGGAAGATGGAGGCTTTCTAAGACTTCGCTTTGCCTATACAACTCGTTGGACCCATTAATCATTCGTGCAGTCCTCTCTGCTCGGCTTCGGATAAAGGCAAGAAGAAGAAGAAGAAGAGAAGGAGATGAAGAAGAAGAAGAAGAAGAAGAAGAAGTGGAGGTGGAAGAAGAAGAATGAAAAGAGATGAGACGGACAGTCCGAGTTCTCTCGAGATATATCCTTGCCTCTCGATCTTTCTTCCCTATCACTCTTTCACTCTCTCTCTCTCTCTCTCTTGTTCTCCAAGCCGGAGCCCATATACATATACCTCTCCAACGAATCATTTTTTATCTCGGTTTCGTTTATTATACTCGTTTTATTTTTCTCTCGATTTTCATTCGTCCGGGCTTTCCATTGTCAGTTGCACACACATAAGGCTTTGGGCTTCTCTCACCTCCGAGGCCGAGATTCATTAACTGATAGCCCTCGAGATTCATTCCAGGAGAAATGGCTCTTTTTTTTCATTTATTATTATTCCGTTTTTTTTTTTTTTATTCTTATTCTTTATCCGCCGCCTCCCCCTCTTTTGTAATGGTTGCTATATTTGATACGAGAGCAAGAAACCTCGAGGGTAACTGATTCGGAACGTTTAACGAAATAAAATTGAAGAACGCGCGCGCAGAAATATGAACGAGGATCTGGAAGGATTACAAGGGCATTACCCGCCAGAGAGGAACGGGATCGTGCCCGAGACATGTGGAGAAGGAGAAGGAAGATCCGGATCCGAGTGAGATGCCGGTTTTATGTCTCTGGTTTATTCGTTTTGTGTCTCCTTCGTATTTATGCACGTATATACATACGTTTGTGCATATATATACCGTCTTATGTGTGCGTGGAGACCCACTCGAGCACGTACAAGCTTCGGTATTGAAACTTTGCTCCACTACCGAATCACCACCGACGGATCGAAATAGGAGCTCCCGTTTTCAGGGACAAGACAATATATACGAGCCCGTGTGCGTTGAAGATCCTGCCAGTCGAACTACGATTTTTTTTTTCTCCTTTCTTTTTTATTTTTTTCGAGCCTCCCTTTCGAGGGCTTCATTCGTTTCATCAATCCGTTCCCTCGTCATAGTCTTCTTTTTTTTCCACTCGCTCTCCCCTTGTTCTGACTCAACGGGGTTCGCCAATGTGACGATAAATACAGCTTTTGAGAAATACGTGTTTCGGGAAGAGCCACCTGTTGGAATCTGTTTTCTCGTTTCCTCATTGGGATCCGCGGAATATGGTCCTCCCCATAGGATGAGAGTCAGAGCGGTGAGGGGCTGGATGGAGAGGAGGAATGGGAGGAAGAGAGAGAGAGCCCGAAACTACGGTGGCAAATTGGTCCTTCGGGTTCAAGCTTCGTTTGGTATTCCGCAGCTCTTTCTCTCTCTCTCTGAATAATCGCTCCCTTCACTCCGAGACGGGACAGGGAGATTCCCATCCCGGACCAAAGACCTGTTGCTCTTCTTGCGTTTCTATACCTCACCCAGACCCCTCATTGTACATAGATATGACGATCAACCCTGATGAAATCACGATTTATCGGAGTGAGAAATTCTCATGGTCAATTTTTCGCTATAAATTTTTCTGGAACTTAGAGAATCATCGAATCCACCTAATATTTTTAATTAAACCCAAATAAAGTTTAATCAAGATCGATAAAATCCAAGAGCTTCAAATCCTGCTGAAATTACGACTCATCGGAATACGAAATTCTCCTGGTCAACTTTTCTCTACAAATTTCTCTAAAACATAGAAATTCATAAAATCATCCAATGTTTCTAATTGAACCAAAATAAACTTTGATCAATGACAATCAAATTAAAATTAGAGCTTTGAACCCTACTAGAATCACAATTCATTGGAATACGAAATTTTTCTGATTAACTTTTGTTTATACATTTTTTTAAAACGTGGAAAATCATAGAAACACCTAATGTTTGTAATTGAATCGAAATCAAGTTTGATCAACGTCCATTAAATTAAAGTTAGAATTTTAAATCCCACTGAAATTACAATTTATCGGAATAAGAAATTATCCTTATCAAGTTTTCGCTATAGATTTTTCTATAAAATGTAGAATCATCGAATTACCTAATGTTTCTAATTAAACTGAAATAAAATTTGATCAAAGCCGATCAAATTAAACTTTATTTAAATTATTTTGTATCGTATGTAATTCAATGCTCTGAGAAATCAAAGTTTGAAAATTGAATAATGAAATGGCTCGTTTGTTACAAGCTGTAACGAAGATTTTATTTGAATTAAATGATTGGACCTTTCGATAATGGAAATGGAAACTAAAAAGTGGAACATTATTGAAATTCTATTCAATTACGAAACAAATCAATATTTTTGAAGTGCAAGTTTTATTCTATTCATCTTTTGTCTATTTACATGGTTTTGTTTTTTCTCTGAATTATAATAATTGCAACAAAACATTAAGCAAGAAAACTGAACGAATCCAAAGACGGAATCGGGTAAGGCCTGGGACGGACGAAGATCGTGAAACGTTTTATGAAACCTTTTATGAAAACCTTTTACGAGTGCCGTCTGAACGGAGCCGAGGCTTCCTCCTCCTCCTCCTCCTCTTCCATTTCATTTCTCTCTTTCTCCCAAGCTTCTGCTCCACACGTGCTGCTTCTGTTGCTCGGAATTATATATGCTCTCGCGAGTGTGTTCGCGAGCAAAAGAGATTATTACGAAGAGAGTTGTACAGGAGATAGATAGATCGATATATATTTTATTATGCCGCAGGGTATTACGAGGCAAATTTACAACTAAACATCGATAAATAATACATTGAAACAAATGAACGAATCGTACATAAATATTTTACATATTTCACGTTGCTTTTCTTTTCTCGATTTTATTTTTCTATCCATTCGTAAATTATTTCAAATATTTTTCTTTGGATTTGAATTTCCCTCGAATCAGCATCCCCCTCTATCTTCACCCCCCCTCTCCACCCCTCCCTTCTCTCTCCCCTTTTCTTTTCAAAAAGCTATGGGCTCGACGAGCGAAATCAGGCATCTTGTTTATTTTGCCCGTCAGCTCGCTGACACTCGGACATTCGTTTAAATTTAGAATTCAATGGGATCCTTTTACCCACATTGCCGGTGGTTTCGAGCCTTGGCATCTCTCGCGCTCGGGCACTCTTCGTCACTGTACCAATACAGCCACGAAACACCAACTATATTTTCTTTCCTCCTCTTTCCTCTCTCTCTCTCTCTCTCTCTTTTTCTCTCGTTTTCTTCTCTCCTCTTTCTTTCTCTCGTGTATTCTCCGGTTGCATATAGGCAGCCTCGTATCGGCAACGCGAGTATACGCGCGATTCCACACACGATTATATTTGTTTAATTTCGCCTCGACGCGGATACTCGATGAACTTTTTTTTTCTCTCCTCCCTCTCTTTTTTTCCTTCCCCCTCCCCCCTTATTATCTTTCTATCATCAAATCCGTCATTTCCTTTTATTCGCACATACATTGACACCGTGTGAAAACGTTTTTTTACGATTACCGGTTTTTCTCCTATCGCATATCTCGTCGGATATTTCGCATTAGCTTCGTTTTACGACCTCGAGGTCATATTCGCGTTAGCATCCTCGACACAATGTCGAGAGTTGATTTTTCCGTCATTTCTTAGCTATCTTACGAAAATGAACACGTCGTTTTTTTTCCTCATAACCGCGTGTTCAAATTTGACGTGTAACATAGCTCGGCTCTTTCCCAATCGACGAGGTCGATATCACGAAAAATTTCAAGGATAAACTTCCGCGGTTCAACGAACCAATGTCGGATGCGAGGAGTTTTAATATTAGTGAATAATGCGTATATAAACCATGTATTTATAGGCAGCTTGTGTGTGAATGAATATTTTCGGGGATTTGGGCCTGATGGACTCAATTATGGGATCCATCATTGGGCCTCGGTTGCTCGAGCTTCAATTTTTCTTCCCGGACTTCATATTTCTTCTTCTTCTCTTTGCCTCATTTTTCTCCGATATTTCTTGCTTTCTTTCACCTGTTCATGTGATCCGGCAGAGAAAAAGAATGGGGGGGGGAGGGATGGTAACGTCATTAGTATATTTTCACGTGGTTATGGGCATAAACAGTACTGAAAAAAAAATTCCATAAGTTTTGTACAAGCAGCGAAGAAACTGGGAAAGGGTGGAGGGGTGAAGGCCCCGAACGGCTTCCCGATTCGGTTTTAAAGATATCAGAGCGGATTGTACGCGCCCAGAGTAGAGAAGGGGGGGGGAGGGGAGCGCGCTTATGTGCTCGCGTCTTTGTGATGATGGCGAGCGGCGCTCTCGGGACCATTATGAGCGAGCCCGCGGGGGGAAAAGGAGCCAGAGGTTAGGGAACGGGGGGAGTGGGCATCTGAGTGCCCGGTGAGGCCCCGCCGCGGGGCCTTGTCAGTCTCCACCGAAAACCAGAAAGTCAGCTTGTCAAATTAATCACGGATGACCAATCCATCAGCGAGCATTCCTAGGTCCGTGTCTCAGCTCGCGCGCGAGGCCCCTGCGTATACAGATATCGGGGGCCTTATTATAGATAGGACCATGTGTCTGTTTGCTTCTATACGTCGAATCCGCAGGACTCATCGGCCTTACTCATCATTCCGGTATTTCGCAAACTCATCAACCGCAAAGAATCAAGGACTTGAAAAGTTTCGGTTATTCTATATAATCTTTTGAATCGATGTCGTTTAAGGGGCACAACTTGTGTAACCGCCTAAAAAATATAGATGGTTTTTGGAATTTTTTTTTAAAAGAAAACATAAATCGAATGTTTTTCTTTTGAGACTTTATTTGTGGATAAATAATGTTTGCACAAAAACTATTGAAATATTATCTAGAAATTGTAATGTGTTATTTTTAAAGGTATAGATTATTTTTTTTTTAAATGCAAATAAAGTAAATTTGATTTTTTTGAAAATTTCACACTAGTGTGCCTTTTGAAAAGTTTGGATAATTCTCTAAAATCTTTAGGAACGATGTAGTTTAATAAAAAAATATAAGTAAAATTACTCTTTAGTGTGAATTGAATTTACAGTTTTTTTTTTTAGTGAATTCAGAGCCGATGACGTTGACAGTACCGCCTGTAATTTCATTTAATTTGAGAATCTTATTGAATTTGAAATGATTGTCAGAGACGTTTTTTTCCATTCATTCTTCTCTGCAATTATAGTCTAACCTCATAATAGCAACGACCACTTTTCTTTCCATACATGGTTCAGCGTAAATCGCTAATTAAGAGACAACTATATATTAGCACCTGACTGTCCTATAATCAGTCTTCGATAATTGATTATTATCGTTCGAATAATCGAGTTTTATTCGTACTTTACATCTGTATTGATCCAATTAAATCAAACGACATTGCCTCCCCCCCCTCTCTTGCTCTCTCCCTCGTTCTGTTTCGATATTTTTCGTCGTCGTTAAACAGGCTGGTAATAGTGTCGTCTACTGAATTTATTGTACGAGAACATTCTCACGTGTCGTCATTATTGTCGCATGTAACGTCTGGCGAAATGTCGTGTAAGCCATCACTCTTTTTTAATCTACGAACCGCAGAAGCCATGTACTTTCGATCAAACTGGTTTTCGCCTTTCTTTTAAACTCATATCCTTCTCTCTCTCTCTCTCTCTCCCTCTCTCTCTCTTCCTTTTTTCCTCTTACACTGCAAGTATGGACCATTATTATCATACGCCCGCATATTACACGTACGAAACAAGTGTGAGCTTTGTAAGAGCCCTCGAATTCAAGGCTTCCCTTCTTTATTGCTTTTCCTATCACCCTTCCACCCTCTCCCCCTCTCCTCTGCCTCGTCAATTCCTCGGGTCTTTTGGCAGGCTCGCGCATGAAAGCCGCAGCGAATGCGCCTTCTCTGACTCATCTTTCTGTGCGTTGATCTAAATTTTGTGATGCTGTGACGCTGTAAAGGTTTATTGCCCGTATCTTCAACTCTTATTCAAATCTTCAACGAAAATATATATTTTCGTGAGAATTTCGGATATTTTCTGTCAAGATTTTAATTTTTTTTTTTTATGTAATGTTCAATATCGAAACTGATTTTAAAAATCGTGAAGAAAAAATAGGCCATGAATTGCTATTTGATTTTAATTTTTCGAAATTTAATTTCGAAAATGTTTCAAAATTTTTTCCGTTTTATACCAGCTGCAGCATCTTTCTCTGTATTTATCTCCCCCTTATATAGTTTTGATGCTCCTTTGCGAGCCCCCGTGTAAGAGCTCGATGGCATTATAAAGGATCGCGCTCAGGACATCCTTGCGGGCCCACAGGATGCGAGTATCTCCATGGGGGCCTTATCCTGCTCTCCGTATTAGAGGAAGGTTAATTTTAATATTCAAATTCCAACGGGGGCTAAACCGCGACGGAGCGCGGGCGCGCGGTGTCTCGAAGAGTGAGTTGGTCCGCCGAGGAAACCTGGAGGGTAGGGCCCAAAAGAGCGAGTCTCCCCCTCCCCTCCCACTTGGCTTTTTCGTGGGCATAGCACGGCGCGAAGTATAACCGCGAAGGAATACAAGACTGACGCGCATAACCGATTCTCGAACTCATAAATTTTAAATTACGGCGAGGAAAGAAGGAGTCGAGGTCGTATATGAAATTAGTTACAACGCCGTAAGATTTGATGGTGGCGGGACCAAGGCCCAAAAAGAAAAAAAAACAAGTACGTTGATGCATATGCGCTGCATATGTCCTTCGAATAAAAGAAAAAATATTGAAAGCATTGTGGAAGATTGTATGAAAAACGCGCGAGCCAAGATTAGTAAAGAAAATTATGAAGGAAGTGGGGAGGGGAGAGAAAATGGGACCTATACGGTGGAAGGGAAGAGTTTTTATAAATGTGCTGCTTGTATCGGCTCTTTCTCGTTTATTTTTGTTAATACAAATTTTCATTTATACTATCCATAATGTATCGTCTTGATCGCACATCGGGCCCAATGAATGTTTTTTGGGGCCCCATTACGGCGAGAGTGAAACGAAGCTCCGTCTGGTCGGCTCGAATTTCCGGCATTAATTCGACATTATGCGATATTCAAATGGACCCCCCGGAATTTTAAGTCTAACGAGGCTCGTGAGAAGTCTGGGGCAGGAGAACGAGAGTCAGAGAGAGAGTGAACAAGGCCCACTTTTACCCCATTATCTCTGGCCGCTTCTTTCCCCCTCTCCGCACCCTTTTAACCCCCCTCCTTCTCCTGCAGGAACTTTTATTCTTACTCCGACACCCGCGGGATCGCTTCCGTGCTCCGGGACATTTTTTCGGGTCTCACGAAAACTCGGGCATAGGGCCCCGCGCCGAAAAACTTTTTCATTCCTATTTCGGGAGACCCGCATTGACTCGCTTAACGAAGTTTGAAAACGGCATGTATATTACTGCAATCGGTTAAAACGCGCCTCCCTTTTGTTTGGGACCTATGCTTCATTTTTCGAATATGGAAGATAATTAATCTCGGTTGTAGGGTATGTATATATATGGATATACATTTGGGAGGCAACGAGAGCAATGCTCCCGTGACTTCCACGAGCGCGCGAGAGAAAGAGAGTTAACGCATAAAAGGGGTTTTCGGGCTTGGACTGAGAAAAAATGAGCTCACTTGGGCCCTTTACTCTCTCTCTCTCTCTTTCTCTTCTTCTGACCCTCGCGCAGTCCCCGGTTCATCTCCTTCCTCTTTCGCTTAAGGCTCTTGTTCATTTCTCTCTTTCTCTCTCGTGTCTTCGTATTTTTTGTGTTTATTTCCATCTCCTCCATCATCCCCATCCACTTCCCCATGAGGCCCCGGGAATATCACCTCTTCCTTCTCTTTTCCCGAGACGATCCATTCCATCGGAAATTAGGCCCGATAAAAAATCGCCTGTAAAGGAATAACGAGAATGTAAAGAAGGAATTCTATACAATGTATAAAATTTCTCGTAGGGTCGTAATGGGCCCACGATGGGGAAAAGGAGAGAAAAATAGATTAAGGTCCTGTATATATTAGGTTGTAGTTTCTATGCCTCTCGCGGTTTCTCCACTTGTTGCAGTTTGATACTAGTTTCTCAATTTGTAATTTTTTTTTTTTTAGTTTTTAAATTATTTCTATGATTTTACGTCGATGTAAGGCCCATTTTTACATATATATTTTCGATCTTATAAGAAAATTAAAACAATCAACATTTTTTTAGTGTTAAATTTTCGTTAGTCGCATCAATATGGTGCCTTTAGTGATAAATATTTTTTAAATATTTTATATTATCGTTTTTATGCGAATAAAAAAAATAAAAAAGTAAATAAAACAAAAAAATAATAATATAAATAATCAGATTCTCTGAAGAAATCGGAGCATTCTGATTTTTCCAAATTTTTCGTATTTAAAATTACGAATAAAATAAAATATGATGTAAAAAAAAAATGGTGCCATATTTCAAAAATGATTTTTCAAAATCTTGCACACCATTTCGATCGGCGCAATGTACCGGAAAATTATAATTAGAAGTAGAAATCCCGTAAATCATGAAACTCCGCGACATCTCGTAAGAGTATAACGTCAAAATTTTGCGCGCAATATAAACGATGAAAAAGGTAAAAAAAAAAAAAATAGTTTTTACTGTATTCCCTTTTCACCTTACTCTCGGTACACTCGACGTTAAATCCTCCGGTCAGGCGAAGAGAACAAAAAAAAAACATCAGCGCGTATTTCTTTGCTCCACATGTCAAGTAGGTTTATGCCTCCCTCTTCACTTTTCACTAACCGTCCCTCCCCCTCCCCCCCTCCTTCTCTCTCTTGCTCTTTCTTGGCGTATTCTTCAGCTTCTTTTCTCGTACAACCGCCAACAGTTTTACCGGGTAATAATAGGCCTCTGTTTGAGAGCATATATAACGTTAACGATCGATAATCCTCATCTCCTCTCGATACGTCGTTAAAGTCAAAGCCTTATGACCAAGTGACGACTGTGGAAAAAGGCACATGTCGTAAAATAACAGCAACAAAAAAAAATATATATATATTCACTATTTATTTCATTTTTTTTTCGGGCTGGCGAAAAAAGAAACAAAAAAAAATATTAACGAAGCCTCCTCGCGGCCTTTGAAAATGGCGGCGTTTTCGCGCGTGGAATCTCAAGCTTAATAAAATTCATACGATTGCATAAAGTTTTTTTTTTTCCTCTTCTTCTTAGTGCTATGGCCATCGGGAATAATTGAAGACTCTAATGACACATCCAGAAAAATTCGTCTTGGTCCGCGCGTATCTTTGAGTGATGCGCGCCCGGTGTTTCTCCCTGTAGAAATTTATCTCCCAGTCATATACGTATATATATATGTGTGTATACACACTCATATATAGGTATAGACGAGAACCCTAACCTCTCTCTGGTCTCTTCGACGTCCCGTTGGGCCTAAGAGACGGCAATTTATTACTTGTGCGCCTTTAATTCGCCCCGCTGTCGTGATTCTCCCCACTCAATAAACCGATACTTTTTATGAGCAATTTTTCAATCAAAACGAAGAAAACTCGGATATTTTATAAACGCTTTCTCCTAATTTTCCAAAGATATATATACACTCTTTGGAAGAAAGTTGCGTCGGACGCGCCAAGTTATTTTTTTCACAGTTTTTGCTTCGATCTCGTGTGAAATGTACGGCATATGTTCACATAGTTTGCACGCATTGTTATCTGTAAATAACTAAAATTTGAGAAAAATCATATGTTAAATCGTACAAATTTTATCATAATCAAAGTATTTGTTTGTACTTTTTGGCTTAGTACGAATCAAATGAGAGATTGTTTAGCATTTTTTTAAAATGAGAATCGAATTAATACATTATAAGTTTAAATAAATCTTAATCTAAATATAAATACCAAAAAATTATATACAAATAAAAATGTTGTATAGTATTTTAATGATAATCTAATTTGGAAGTGCTTAGATATTTCCCCAACGTACGGATTTTTTATCACTTTATCAAATAATTACTTTTTTTAAAGTTGGGCAACCG
>JABMBV010004277.1:0-10884 GCA_018906735.1 Mesochorus sp. PSUC_FEM 10030011 | reverse complement strand
TTTTTTAAAAAATATTAATTTTTTATTATTGTTTTTCCAATTAATTATTTGCAATTATACTTTTTATCGGAATTTCCAGCACCAATCCATATCACGGATTGGTGTGACTTACTGTCGTTTCATGAATTTGAAATTTTATTTATCGTTTGAATTTCATCGAAATTATTCATCATTGTTTTATCGCGTAATATAAATCGTGCAACGATGTATACTTCTGGCTAAGTTGCACAAAATTATCGTTGTGCAAGATAAGAAAAAATAGAAAGAGAGAAAGAGAAAGAGTGAGCGAGAGGAAAATTAATTATATATTTTGCAGAAACATAATATATACACGTAATAATACATAGATATATACATGTATGTAGAAAAATTAATCGTCCTCCGATGACTCGAGATTAAAGCCAATGGCAAAATGAGCAAAGTAGTTGTAACATGACATAGATGTGCATCGGCATTGTAACTGGACTATTGTACCACCACCGGGTGAAAATTACTATTCTTTTGTTAGCCTCTAATCGATGTTAATAGGCAATATACACACGTACACACACACACACACACACACACATTTTACAGAGTATTTTATCTAACCAAGTGTTCCGATGTGTTTATATACATAGAATGACTGTAAAATGTCAAAAAGAACTTGTTCCAAGTAATTTAACGCTTAAAACAACACGAGATTGGCCCTTTTGTATGTTAAAGATTGATATCGTAACGAGGCACTATCGCTACTGGTATAGGAACGATCTACACAGAGTATATAATGTGCGTCTGTAGATGTGAAAATCGATTTTTCACAGGGGAGAAAAAGGACGAGACTGCGACTGGTAGAGGTGAGCAAGAGCGGAAATACCGTCGATTATCGTCGACAAGATCGTGATTAAACGAAGCGCGAGGGTGCGGTGAACGAGAGGCATTGTCGTGGCTGTCTCTCCGCGCCTTATTACGCTGCTCGCCTATACACACGGTCGAGAATGAAGAAGAAGGATAGACCGAGGAGAGCACAAAGAGAGAATAAAGGGTTGAAGCAATTTAAAAAGGGTTTTAGGAATTTCAGCTTCAAGGCTGATCGGTCCGAGTTTTATATATGTAAATAATCAGCATTTTTTCAAGATAAAAATTCCTAGATAGAAATACGTAACCAAGAATATCGATAATAGATAACTTTCTTCAATGACCACCGTATTTTACATAATTATTTTGAAAAATCTCAAGTATTTAATAAAATTGTTCATCGTTTTATTTTAATTTCTCTTCTCCTATACGAGCAGTGAACAGAACCACACAGGGAATCAGTCGCATACGAATTCTGATTGCTTTCTCTGTTTCCAATTGAACGAGAAACGGACCTAAATTGAATGCGAGACATTTTAAAACTGGCACTTTATGCGCCATCGATTTATAATCAATTAATAGAATTTCAGAGAACCAATTCGATTCGACAAGCATTCCCAAAATAATTCATGGTCCAACGTGAGAGAGTGGACAGGTGGAAATAACATTTAGCCTCACATTCACTCTGCTGCCGACGATTGTTACTCAATTAAAGCTCGTGAGTCAGAAGATCAAAATAAAGTTATTTATCATAATTAATATTTTTTTAAGACACATCTATAATATAATCATTTTGGTAGGATTAAATTTTGTATTTTGTAATTTATTTTTTTGTTAAAAAAATTATTTACCCGCGAACAAAATGTTTTGGATTGAGCTTTGATAAAAAAAAAACTGCAACATCGCGAATAATACATTTTGCAGTTGTCAATAACGTGTATTCATCCTCTGTGTATGACATATGCCGATTATGTGGAAGGTATTTTTCCTCCGTAATAGAAAAATCTTCAATCTCACGAATAGTTCTCTTCAAGAATTTTCGCTCTCTCCCTCCCTCTCTCTCTCTCTCTTTCTCTCTCTCCCACGTCCTTCCCCCCATGAATATATCGCAATGTGGAGAAGAAAAATTCTATATCATAAGAAAATTCCAAGCGCAGAGATAGAGAAAAATGTCTAGAGGACGCGCGAACGAGGCCATAAGAGGGCACACCGGCTAACAGCTTTTTGCGGAACGTAAAATATAAAACCATTTTTACGTTCTGAGTTTATGAAGAGAACTCTGACATTTCATCAACATTATGAAATACTCAAACTCGTATATCTTGCAAGGAAAAAAAAGATTTTCAAAAGATCTCACAGCATAATATTATATGAGAAATAATAAAACTACTAGTGTATGAAAATAAGGGAAAAAATTTTAATAAAAATCAATCAAGAATTTGTTAAATGCGAACGAGCTCTTTGAACTGTTATTTGAATTATCAAATAATGTTTGTACTGATAAAAATCGCATAGATCTTAAGCTTTGATCACGAATGTTTTAGATCAAAGTTATAAAATCTCCTTGCAAATGCACATACGCAACCAAAGAAAAAAATGTAAAAAAAAAAAAAAACTTCTGTATAAGACTCGAGGGTGCACGTCACCCAAGACGTGTGCGAGAACGCGTTTTCTCATCTTCAGCTGCTACCAGAGAAAAATCCCAGTGCCGGCAGTAAAATTCTTTACGCGAGAAACGAGACAATGGCCGCTCTCGAAAGATGCCACACTCCGTGGGAGCGAAAAGAGAGAGAAAGAGAAAGGAGGGAAAAGAAAGAATAAGAAAAAGTACGATGTCGCGTCTGGATCGAGAGGCACGTGAGGGTGGAAATGAAGGCAAGATGGAATTTTAAGCCACGCCAACCAAGCAAGAACGGCTTTTCTACCTTCGTGAACTCCGAAACAGAAAAGAGATCCAGGATTTTCCTTCGTGTAATAGAAGTTCTATGGCGACTTAAAGATAGTAACGTGTATATGCCAAGCAGTTTTAATTCAGCCAGCATCCGTATCGAAAATTTCAAGATGATGCATATTTTCACATTATCGTGTCTTCGAAATTCCATTGGAACGAAAAAAAAAAATATATAAGAATAGAATGAAGAGGTCACAAGATTATTGGAAAAATCAAGCAGACTGCTATATATTTCCAATATGTTATCGTCTTAGCCTCTTGTTTTAACGGTGTCACTGGGGCGAGAGTGAAACTATGAAAAGGGGTTTAGAGGGTTGGTGGAAAGGAAATTGGAAACTGAAGGCAACAACGATCGGGCGGTAACGTAGAATCTTATTAGAAACTCTAGCTGGCTTTGGTATCGATTCGGCATCAATTTGCATCAAATTCCTCGAGGCGATTCCAAACGGATACTATTCTCGACGCTTTATCGTAAGTACTACGTGAACGGGCCACCACTCGACTCAAATACGAGAGAGTTTCAAAGGGGATGAGTTGAGAAAAGCGACTATACCCCGATCACCACAATAATGTCAACGTTATATGAACGTAACCAATAATGGTACAAAGACCCTAAGGCATTTCCGATATTTCTCAATAATTTTTCATAAAGCTCCTCGATAAAAATAAGACACGAAGATGTGGCGTAGATGGAAATATCTTGCATGAAAAACTGATACAAAATGTACGATAAAATCGACAAGTGGATATGTAGCTGGGTACACGCATAAACATCAGAGACGTTCATTTTTTTTTGTTCATTGGACGGCCGCGTCTTATATTTTATTATAGTGCCACAACAATTTCCTTAAAAGACAAACTCTAACCAAAGAAAATAAGTTAAGGAAAAAAAAACGTGAGAGAAATTATACAAGCCTGCTCAAGATGGGAATTCTTCGCATCGAATAACGGACGAACTTTTGAACTGTGTTAGTGTAAGAGAAAAAAAAAAAACTCGGCGCCGACTCGTAGTTTTCTAAAAAAGTCGAAAGAAACTTGGCAGGTACTACAAAAACCATAAGATAGAGAAGAAAGTTTGTACATCATGCTCCGAGATTGCAGAAGCTTACTCTTGAAAGTAAAGAAAAGTATATATACTTGGTAGCATGATTGATCCACTGTCTTGTCAATCGATCGTTTCAAGTTTGCTAAATAAATTTTATCGAAACTTCTAATAACCATGATTTTTTTTGTCTGACTTATGTAATACATCAGAACAATGCATCTATGTAACGAGAACATTTCTCAAACTTGTGTGAAAAAAATTCTATACTGTATATGTTCGAGGTCCAAAATGACCTTAATCAATGCTCCATTGTCATTTGAAACTTCGCGGAATTTTGAAATTAGCTACTTTCGTTAACGCTAAGAAATGTACGCTCAATGCGACCAACAAGCGGTTCTATTCGAGAGACAGATGAAGGAGATTTACGTGACTCTCTATTCACACTCCGGGAATCCTCACGAGACCCACTTCAGTACCCAACACTGCCAACATCCAACGAATGTCGTCGGACACGTTCGAAGAGCACCACATCGTCACTCGACATCAGTCGGAATGAGGAGGGAGAAGAAGGGAATTGTAGAAACTAGCAAAGAGCGATGGAGGACGCGAGAACGTGAAATTCCAAGCGCACCTCGACCTCGACCATTCTCCATTGCCCTCTGTCATGAGCATTCCTTGTTTTGTAGAGTATATATAAGCCAAGTACAAGCCCTTTACGTGCGTATAGCCGTACACGATGTACGAGACATTCTTCCTTAATTCAGCCACTACTTTTTATCTTGTCTTCTATGGAAAAAAAGATCATCCACAGATCGCAGCGACACTTTTATAGGCAAATACTTTTGAACCTTAATATTAAAAGATGTAAATTTAAAGGGATCATTCCATATTCTTTTTTGCTCTTTTTTGAGATTTTTTTTTGCGAGTTATAAAAAATTTAATCGATATCACTTTTAAGTAACACATCTTGAAAAAAATGTTCTCCATATGGTTTAACACGATATTAATCTGTGTAATAATGGTTATCATCAAAACTATAATTATTTGAAAATATTTCAAAAAAAAGTATTTGACATTTACTTGAAAATTTCATTGTAAATTGTGATATTTTTTGTGACTATTTCAGCATAAAAAAAAAGAAACTGTTTCATAAATCAGGATTATTCCAGTTCGAACGAAAACTACATGAATACTGAGCGCACCATAAAAATTTGAACGGATTTTGAAATATCGTATCAACCAGTCAGAATATTATAGTATCGAGAAAAACATTTTGAAAAGTTTAGCACTGGACTGCTTGCTTCAAACACCTGTCCTGCTGTTATATGCTGTAACATCCCAACGACTTCGAATTTCAAAGAATTACTTTACTTATTTATTCTACACACTATTTAGATGAATTTTATGTAAAAATAAAATCGATTTTTTAAATCTCCTATGTTAAAATGGCCCTTTTAAAAAACAAACATTACCAGCACTTTTTTTCTTAAAACTTGAGAGAAAAAAAAATGCTAAAAATTTTTCTTATTTCTCAAAAATTTTTATGAAATTGGCAACATAATCGATCATTTTATTTTCCTGAAATTAATTATTTCATTGCAGATTTAAATAGCATTACTTTTAACAGAGAATTCCCCATACATACAAGGTTAATAGTAGTGGAAAGAACGCTATACAACCAACGGCTGGCCTCATCCTCGCGCGACATACTACGGTATATCGAGGACACGACGTTTTCGTGCCTCCGAGCGTGTTCTCAAAAAGTAATAATACAGGGAGAAAGGAGCCAATATTTTTAATAAAGGTGCTTCTCACACCTTGGTCCTTTCCAGACCACGTGAGGTATATCAGCAAAATTCGTTCTTTCCCCATTGGCCAGTCTTCTCCGATCTCATTTTTAGACTCTCCTCTACACACACACACACATACACATATATATATACTATACTCTTATCTTTCTCGAGCCAGGTTCAATGCTGTACATCATTTGGCCACCCGCGACGCGATCAACCATCCTCGCAACGTCCTTTTCCAGATAATATACCCTTTCGGTTGTGTAATATAACCCCTCATCACACGAGTTTTGAGTGACGGACCATTTTCTACCCCTAAGACCGGCAAAACAATTTTACCATAGTGACCATTTAATTTTTAGTAAAAATTTGCCATCAAACTGAATTTAATAAAGTCAAACAACGTCATATAATAAAAAATTATCCTGATTATTGTTTGAAATTCGAGAAATACTTTTTTCATTCTTTTCCACCCAATACCCTACGTTGCATTATTGAAAAAGGGATTCATAAAAAATAACTGGTAGCTTCACACCATTTATTAGACTGACACAATGTTTAAAAAACATTTTTTTCACTCGATGAACAAGTTACTTGGCGGTGAAAAAGAAACGCTTTGTTGTTGTTGTTGTTTTTTTTAATTATTGGAAACATTGTCTCTCTTACAAATTGACTTTGTTATATGTGGATTCTCGATGACCTCGAGAGTATTCATCGAGTGAGCGAGCAAGAAAATGGACAAAGGGATTATTAATATGGGTATAAATAGGGGGTCGAAGAAGGAGCAAAAAACGAATTGTTTATTCATTCCTGTTCGTCAGGTGGTCGTACGCGAGGCTCATAGACAATTTTTTTTCCAAGTTCGTTTCCAGAAGAATACGTGCTTGCGATACGAGAGACTACATTGTGGCCCTCTGTGCTGATCTCTGTGCCGCGCGTGTATATCGAGAGTAACGACAAGAAAGGGTTGAGAGCTGAGCCTATACAGCCAGCACAGAACCCTCTGTTCGCTCGGGCTCTCTCTCTCTCTCTCTCTCTCTCTCTCTATATATATATATATCGCTCGAGTTTTCCCAAGCAACATATAGTCGACCGATGAAAAGAGAGGCGAGCCTCCGATAAGGGGAAGTTATTAGACCGTCATAAATCGTCATTCTCTCCGGACGGAAATGCTCTGCACCTAACACAGAATATATATATATATATCGATAGCTGTTTTTGCGGGCACATATGAGCCACGAATATAATAAATATTCCTTGGAGAGCCGTTAGAGTTTGCCCTTCCATGAGCTCGAGTTCTTGCTCTCTCTCTCTCACTCTCTCTCTCATCCTAGCATTAACTCCAGCTCGAACTATCTCTCTTTTTCTTTCTTTCTTGCTCCCTGGAGACTAGAATGCGGCGAGCATTTCGTGGATAGACTCGATTGATTTCGTGATAAAAATAATTGTTACGTTATTAAACCAGTCCGGTAAATTGAGCACAAAAATTGCTGATTCTTTTGGATAGATAGAACCACAAAATATCACTGTCGCTTTCTCAATAATGGATGGAAAAAACTTGCGTAGACACAACTAAGAAGTTATATCTATCTATAATATAAAGGGAAAAAACTGTAGATATTCAAAGGATCATCCAATTGGTTTGAAAAATATAAGAAATGTTTTTTTAATGCTTTAGCATTTTGAAGGTGGAATATACAATTCATCGGGTCATCATTAATCAATAAAAAAAAAAAACAAGGAGCGAAGATGCCTACCAGTCCTACTCTTGTCCTATCTTTTTGATGGAACGAAATAAAATGGGGAATGGGGAAGGGCGCATGTATACAATACTGCGATAATGCGATATCTATGCAATTCCCCATCTTTTGATTTCTCTCCCTCTCTCTCTCCCTCTTGTTCTTTCTCTTTGAGAACCTCTCCCGAGAGATAGACGATCCTTCTCCTCTGCTTAATTTCCTGTTTGCCTACAAATTTGTATACGCTCAACGCGCGAGGAGAGGAATGAGAGCCCTTTCGCGGTACCGAGAGAACCAACGTACGAGACGATGTCGCCGCTGCTGTCGCCGCATCTAAATTGGAATCTCGACCTCTCCCCTCCCCTCCCTATTTCAGTCTTCCCTCTCCCTTCTCTTTCTCTCTCCACTTTCCCATCCACCACCCTGTCTCTCGGTGACTCTTCCTCGCCCCTTTTGCCAAGAAGGCAAGCAGCAGCAAACGCGAGTATAACCTTCACGACGAGAGAACACCACCGGCAGCACAAAACCACCCCCATCACCGAAATTTCATCTTTCCGTTGCCCCGCGAAGTCATCCCTTCGTCTCGCCAGCGTCCATGGGGCCGCTCTTTTCCCATTCCATTTCGCTTTTGCTCGCTTTCGTCTATGTATGTATAAAATATATGTATGTATAAAATATGTTTTTATATCAAATATATGTATATACCGCATATGTGTGTATATACATATATACGAGCGTAGATCGTTTTGTTATCTCGACGAGCGGAAAACGAGCCAGAGATATTTTTGGCTAGGATTCTTCGTGCAGTTTCTTCACCCCTCTCTTCTCGTCTTTGTCCCACCAAGTCTTTCTCTTGCTCTTCTTTTTCTATCTCTCTCTCTCTCTCCCTTGCTGAAAGAAAAAAACTGGCAAAAGTGTGGAAAGACGAGAGCAAGAGCGCCAGCCTCACATCCCTCCTATAATGGCTCAAGAGTGGGCCCGTACGCGGACATTTCGACCGGCGAAAAGTATGCGCATGTACATATAGTGAGTGGATGTGTGTGTGTTTATATATGTGGATATGTATATATAGCATTGATGTCGCTCTGTGTTCCCCTCGTCTTTTCCCAGGACCTCCCGTCTTCTCTCTTGAATATCTAATCATATCACGAGTGTCTTCTGTGCCAACGAAAAATTTCAAAAGCGTTGCATACTTCTTTTTTTTTTTCGTTTTCGCCTCTTTGGTAAGAAAGAAAATTGAGTTTTGCAAGATATGGCATCTCTCGCAGTATATATCGTTTTCTCGGATGAAAATCTTCGAAAGAATTCATTTTCTCGCATGGACAATGCTAAATGTGCAGTAAACATGACAAAAAAAATCAGTTTTTTTAAATAAAATTCATGATTCATTTTTTTTTAGGTCATTAACTGTATCGACATTATATGTTTAAAAATGTTTGACTCAAACTTTTTTATTTACCAAAATATACTCTATCGTTAATGTAGGGCGTGAGATTTAACACACAAAAATGCTTTTCCGAGGCTTTCACTTTGATAACAATCTGAGAGCGAGATATTCTTTACCAAGCAATATTATATGTATATGTATATATATACTATATGGGCGTGTGTGTATAGACTTTGGTGAGATGCGGTTAAAAGATTAAAATGCATTAAAACAATGCAGAGAAGATGTATTTTATGTATCTATATAGATAATGTTGTGCCGAAGCCGTGAGTCGGAGCGATGAGGCTGAAGGAGGCGGTACAAGTTTTCCTGTATATTTATATACACATATATATATATATATGTATACATGTAACGTGATAGAAAAGGCGAGGGTGTTACGATGTAGATTACAGAGGGGCGCAGTTTGCATCCGTCAAGGGTCGAGGCCGTTATTCCACACCCCTCCGGTTGCACAGTCTGAAATTAACTTTGGCTATATATACGCGGTAGTCGTCTCTCCTGCGGCCATGCCCGCGTACACCCGCATATTTTGAATAATATTATAAAGTCTTGACTGTAAAGAGAACGAGGAAGCATGGGCGTGATGTTTCCGTGCAAAGTATCGAAATTCCAAACTCGCACACGCCGAGGATTTTTTTTTCTTCTTCTTCTTCTTCTTCTTAGTTTCGCATTTTTTTACCTATACTATGTGTTCGATATAATCTTGCGCTATCTTTAAATGAATTTTATGTGATTCATTTAAATAACGTTATTCGATTGTATGTTTGATACTAATACATTTTATTCAATGACTAGCTGACCTGACGAACGACCTAAATTTCAAAATTTTTTAGATAATTTATTGAATTTACGAAAAGCTATTGTAGGTATATGTAAAAAGAGGAAAAATAAGTGATTATCGCATCTAATGACGATTGTGACTTAAACAAAATCGTAGTGAATAAAACAAAAAATAATAAACTAATTATGTCGTTTCCGTAATCATTTATGATCTATAGTGCATACAAAAATTATATTTTTTGCAATTTGTTTGAATTTTCCGATATTCCTTTGTAATTTTCCAAAATTTTTATTCTGAAAACTTGTTGAGGACCATGAGGAATAAAAGAAAAAAATAATTATGCATATTCAACGTACGGATCATGAAGTTATGGTCTTGAGTTCGAACAAAAATTCCATAAAAAAAAGCACTTTCAATTTTTTTTTCAAATTATCGAATTTTTTGAATATTTTCTTGCATTACTTAATTTAGTAATTACACATCATTTTTTTTCTTTTCTAAACGAATAAATTATTATTTGAATCAAATTAAGTTGAATAAAAAACGTTTTTTCCATGAGCGATTTGTATGTAATTTTTCGTTAAACATATGTATCGATCTGTCTACATATACCAATGTGGGTAAAAGGTAAAGTGTGAAAGGAAGGAAAAGCGAAAGATCATATTATGAAACGACTGAGATTCGAAATCGAGAACTTGGTAATTTTCCTCCGAGCACCATGGAGAAGTAGAATATTGTTGTCGGGTTATATACCGTACGTATATAACCCAATATATATATAATATATAATATACCTCAACAGTTTGCAACCATAAGGGAGTAATTCCTATAGTTCGATGCTTTAAAATTAAGGTGTTACGTCCTTTCATTTGATAGCAACTGATATAGTGTATACATATATATATAAAAGAATATCTGATCTCGGAAAATCTTCAACTAAAGCTTTCATCGAATGGGTAAAGAGTTAAAAGAGTTGAAAGAGAGAGAGAGAGAAGGAGCAAGTGAGCGAAACGTTCAACATCGTTCTCAACAGTGACGCGCGTCTTCAACGATAACGTCGGTTCCATCCACCGATTTTCCGGTGTATGTACATGGAACGTTCGGAATAAAATCCGTCGGATCAATCCAAACCCTTAATTAAAGCATTTCGTATTATTTTTTTTTTAAAGCACATAGTAACATAAAAAAGAGAAAAATATATATTTTCTTTTTTTTTTTTACTTATTATATCTCAAAAATATAAGAATAAAGGACCTAACAATGATTTATATATATAATCGTATATATA